>JARHVA010008211.1:222500-534208 GCA_037957365.1 Torreya grandis
TAAAAGTGCTTATCAAGTTTGAGACCTCCTTATGTGAGCTGGAGAAGTCCTAAAATAGTGATTTATGAACTTTTATTTAAAATCTCGACCAAAAAATTTATGATAATGCCTAAAATAACTTATCTCACCTTTTTCCATGCTCACATGTGCATAATTTTTGTAAAATTTGATCTTCATACCTCATTAGTCTAGGCAAGGTTTAGGATTAGTCTAGGTATAAACTTGGACTGAAGGTCCTACCCCTATAAGATCATCTTTAAAATATCATAAATTCTTATTTACCTTACTTACATGCTCAAATAGTGACATACAACTTTAAAATTTATGTGTTCATTCATTTTTCCATGCACATACCTCTTCATGGCATGACTAGGCTTTCTGTGTACTTCGACATCAATGATTTGTACCTTCATGCAAACATAAGACATTAGTTGCCTTCAAATTATCTCTTTCTCTCATGACAACACTCTTACATGAACCATGTCACATCATACATTGTCAACTATCCTTAATCACCTTTGGCATCAATGATAATACTTAACAATCTCCTCCTTTGTCATTGATGATAACCACACTCAGTAACTTCTCTCAATAAGATATTTCTCCCACATTTTGAAAATTTTTCCCCTTTGAAATTAATGACAAATAGGTACCTATAACTTCTTAGATCACATCTCTTACAACCAAAAACTCAACACATAAGATTATGAGTCTATGAAGCATAATGCATACATCTTCTCCCTATCTCCATGCATACCTCCTTCAAAAGGAAGTAGACACACAACATCACTCACCTACTCCTAGATCTAATGAACCACATAATTATCTTCCATTACCCTTGACTTGCTTAATGGCTAGTATGGGTAGGAATTACTCCTAATTTCTATCTTAGATGATCAAATATTACCTTTATAAGTGGCTCGATTAAAAAGTCTACAATCTGATACTTTATTTAATTTGTAGAATACAGTACTCACTACCTCTCTATAGTATCCATCATATAATCTTGATTCATTTAAAATAGTCCTTACCATTTCTTGAACTTTTCTATTCTTTATTTCAACTACTCCATTCTATTGAGGTGTCCTAGCTACTAAAAACTATCTCTTTATCCCATGGACCTCACATAAATCATCAAATTCATTTGATCAAAACTCTCCTCGTTTGTCATATCTAAATAATTTTATATTTCCAATCTTTTCATTCTCAACAAGAGTCTTTAGTGCCTTGAACTTATCAAAAATAATTGACTTTTCTTTCAAGATTGCTACCCAAGTCATTCTTGTGTACTCATCTATGAGTAACATGAAATAGATATCTCTTTGAATGATTTGGATTATTTTAGATCTACAAAGATTAGTGTGTATTAAATCTAAATTTATTTTATTATAATACTCTTTATACTTGAAATTCCTTCTTGTTTTCTTACCATGTTGACATGCCTTGCAAAGTGTGTTTGTAGGTTTGGTGATTTTAAGCATATTCTTCACAAACTTATTAGAGCTTATCTTGAATATATTATCAAAGTTTAGGTGACTCAACCTTCTGTGCCATAACCAAAATTCATCCATCTTGTTTGTAAATCATCTCTCCTTCTTGATCTCATTCAAGACATATAGATTGTTCTTAGTCCTCTTAGCATTGGCAATTAGCCTTCCTAATTTGGCTCTCTTTATATCAAACCCTCTATCATGAAAGGTTAGTGTGTGTCTTTGGTTACAAATTTTAATTACACTAAGTAAGTTGTGTTTAAATCCTTCCATATAAAACACATAATTATTTTTGGTTTTCCCATTTTCCAAACTCAAGATACCATCGCCAACAATATTGGTAGTTATGTTATCTCTAAATCTCACTATTCTTGCAACATTCATCTTCAATAAAATGAACTTGCTTTTATCCCATGTCATGTGTCTTGAGAAACCACTATCTATATATCATTTCATTCCTTCATATTGGATGTGAAAGGTAGTATGAGCTAGCATATATCCTTCTCCTTTAGTCTTATGCTCCTCCTTCACCTTGTCCACAGGGTCTAAATTCTTGATCCACTTTTTAGTGGTATGAATATATTATAACCTCTTATCTTAACTGATATTTATCATATGATTCATCTTGAAATACCTTAAAATATGTCCTCTCTAATCATAATTATATCAAAAAATTCTACTTATACTTTTGAAATGAGCATTCATCATATTCTTCCATAAGGAATTGATTCTAGCATGATGTCCATAATCCATAGATTTATGTCCATATTGGTTGCATGAGAAATAGTTACCATTGAAATAATTCACATACCTTGTCTATCTGATGTTGAATGATTCACCTCTACCTTTGTTGTCTCTTAAAGGAGTCACATTCTTCTTATCTTCTTGATTATCAATTTGAGTCTCATATTTGATATTTTTTGCATAGGTCTTTACTCTATCAATGCCATCACTTCTTGATAGTCCATTTTCCTTTGAGTTTTGACTCTCCTTGTTTTAATTTTAATATTATTTAAACCCAAGGCCTATCTTATCATGTGAAAAAATCTAACTATTCAAAAAATCACCAAGGACTTTAGTGTTTTTTTCAAATTTTTGATGTGTCTTCAATTTGATTATTACTTGATCCAATTTTGCCTTCAAGGACTCCACTTCTATTCTAAACTTTGTGCATTATTCCTCCTTGGTCTTAATACTTTCATTGACAATCTCAATATGATTTTACAACTATTTGATGATCTCCTCAATTTTATTGGTGTTTTAACTTAATCTCTCTTCAAATATATTGATCTATTCCTCATAACTCTTAACCAATGATCTTAATTTTGATTCTTTCTTATTTATAACTTCAAATCCTCTATATCACTCACCAATTTTTCCTCAAGATTCACTTTAGCCTCTTCTTCATCTGATTCTTCATATTTTATATTACTTCTCCCTTTTAAACAAATTTCATTTTTTTATTTCTATGGCCATGAATAGAGTTTCATTGCTATCATGATCACAGATATACTTGTGTCACTTATATCAGAGGAGATATTGTATTCTTTGGTATAGAAACTTCTCTTATTCTTTAATGATCCTTTCTTGAATTCATACTTCCTAAAAAAAAAATTCTCTTGTCAAGATTATATAACTTCTTGCCATCACCATGATGTTCATCATGCTCTCGAGCATGCTCATTATTATCCTTGTTAATGTACTTGAATTAAAAGTTACCAATCTTAACACAATTAAAGAACTTAAATGACAACTTGACCTTATACTTTATTTATCCTTTCCTTAGTTTTCTAACAAACATGGCTTCTATCTTGTCATCATCAATGTTTGTATCAACATCATCCTTAACCTTTTTACCTTGTGAATTTTTCTTAGCTTTGAATACAACTTCCTTCTTGGAAGTCTTCCATCACTTGTTCTTATTTCATAGGTAGTCAAGATGCCATGAAGCTCATCCATTTGTAGTATGTTAAGATCTTTGATCTCCTCCACAATAGATAGTTTTGAATCAAACTTAGATGTCAGGGATATTAATACCTTTTTTACTACTATTGATTCTTCCAACTTCTCTCCTATACCTCTAATGACATTTACCACTTCATCTACTCTTAACAAATAAGATGCAATGTTTTCATCCTCCTTCATTCTTAGACTTTCAAACCACCTTGGTGGGTATATAACTTTACCAACTTGACTTTAGTGTCTCCATATATGGTTTAAAACTTTCCCAAATACATTTGGCTATATCACAATGCATGACCTTTACAAAATCTAATTCTGAAAGACCAAACATGATGGTATTCATTTCCTTAGAGTATTTTTCACTTGCCTTCTTACCTATTGTGTTATTTGGTGGTGTAAGAGGTGGAGTGAATCCATAAAAAATAGATTTTTATATGTCATAGATAAATAACATTATATAGGTATTAATTCTAATGCTCTAAAATGCATATTTAGTCCCATTAAAGAGAGGATCCTTATTAGTTGAAAAGCCTCCTTGTACTTGATGACTAGACATGCTTGTGATTCTAAGATCTTCTTTAAGTTTTTAAGCCTGGTTTAAAGGAATAGGCTCTGATACCAATTATTGTAAGAATAATTATTGAGAGTGGAGGGTGAATCAATGTTTAAGAAATTTATTTCAATTATACCTAATCATTCATGAACTATGAAAACATCATAGTGATCTAGAAAAGCATAAAGAACCATTCAAATAAGATAAGACATATGATTAGGAAACCCTCAAGGGGAAAAAAACCCACTGTGATTTATGGAAATGGATTAAGTTCCTATAAAATAAAATACCAACTTTTGTTTAGCATTAACTCAACTTGGAGTACCAACCCAAATAAAGGCAACCACCAACTTGACTAAGATTTAGCAAGCACCTACTTGCAAGGAAGCACCAACTTACCCACCTCAAGAATTTTTATCACTAAACCTCTAATCTTCTATTATGGTCTCATTTCAATACCTTATTTTACTCAACCATGCAATATTTTATTTGCTTGTTTTACATATACAAATAGGCCTAAATTATATATACTCTCATGGTCACACACCAATTTGGTAGCCACATACCTTTAACCTCTTAGGTTGGCTACAAAATAGGTCTTATAAAATATTATTAACATTTTTAAATCACAATTTTAACCCCTTTTTGTCAAACACCACTCAATTAGGCCTTACTTCTCTTTTAGGTCTCATGGAGACCTAATTGCATTAGGTTTGTCCTCTTAATGCTAAAAATTGATCTTATTGGGCATTGGATCTTTACAACAATAAAAAACCATTAAATCACTTAGTAAAATAACTCTTTTTACCTCCTCCATTATTTATTATACTTTCATCCTTTTTCATACCATGAAGCTCTTTTTTGACAAACTATGCTATTAGGCCTGTGTACCTCAAAATCTTGTCTTGCAATAATAAAGCTTAAACACCCTTAATATACTCAAATATGATAATTTAAACATGTATAAATATTATCCATGGCCTCAAGTTCATAAAAAATTCTTGTAACACCTTCACTTAGGATGTAAAATCTCAAGAACATCTCTATAACTTGCTTACTCAAAATTGTTAATTCGCCTCAAAAACTAGTCATGATGAATTAGACATCCAATACCTGTGTAGACACTTTTCATCACTCATGATACATGAAATTGTCCTATGAGATCTAAAAAACATCTTTAGATATAAAAATCATATGGTCTAATGGAAAATATTTGTCTTTTAGACTAATTTATTGACCTTATATCTCACAATCCTATTTGAACTAGATAGGTTGTTTTGTGAGCAACGTTTTCACCATATACACACACCTCCAAGACTTATTAATATAATTAATATGACTCAAAAGCAATAAACACCTTCTTAATTCATTTTTTTCATTAATCTATCATACACAAACCTTCAAATATATCTCTTCATCTTTGTTTGGGGTTTACACTATTCACACCATTAGGTCTGTTTGCGACTGGCTTACTTGAATGACCAAATGAGAATAATTAAAGGATATAAACTATGAAAAAATCATAATGTAAATTTAAAATAAGTCTCTATCTTATTATCTCATCCATTTTATCTTCTTGACCAATATAAAATTTGAGAGCTATAATAATTTATTGACAAATTAGCTTGTATCCATGCATTTTCTATCTCATCTGACTAACCACCACCACTTGGAAGTACTTGGGAGATTTGAATACATTTTATAATATCTTATCTATTAATTTGAATCCATATTGATCTATTTTGAACAAAATATTTAATATTGGGTCCTTATTAGGGTTTTAGGGAGGTTTAACATAAGTTTTGGTGTTAATGATTGTTCATAAAGGATTACCCCTTGAATCCAAAAGTAATGCTTGGAGATATTAGTTATGATCATTACCCATATCTCATTAATATCTTATACTTTCATGTAAATGTGACACATGCTAATGAATGTCTGAAAGTGATTCTCATGTTTGAGACCTTATTTTATGATCTTGAGAAGGCCTAAAATAGTGATTCATGCACTTTTATTTCAAATATTGACCTCAAAAAATTTTATCATGCCTAAAAAAACTTATATCACATATATCCATGCTAAAATGTGGAAATTTTCCTCAAAATCTGATCTTCATACCTCATTAGGCCAGGCAATGTCTAGGAGTGGTCTAGGTGCAGACATAGACTCAAGGTCCTACCCCTATAGGATCAAATTAAAAATATCATGAATTATTATATACCTTAATTAAATTCTTAAAATTTTCCATACAACCTTCACATTCATATGTTCATTCATGTTTTCATACACATACCTCTTCATGTCATAACTAGGCTCATGATTGGGCTTCCTATACATTTTGACATCAATGACATGTACCTTCATGTAAACATAATACATTAGTTGCCTTGAAGTTTTATATTTATCTTTATCTTGTAAAAACACTCTTCCATGCACCATGTCACATCACACACTACCAACTATCCTTCATCACCTTTGACATCAACTTTCACAATATGCAACTTTGACATTAATAAAAATACTCAATAGTATAATGGAGGCATGGTTGGTTAATGAATTGATTATTAATATGAATTAATGGATTAGGATGTGTTTTTTAAAATTACACAGGTTGTGGTGTAATATTTTGGTTTAGATTTAGTATATAGGCTTGGTTTTGGGGGAATTATGGCTGAGATAGAAGGATGTGGATCTAGGTGAAGTATTATTGCCTACTGAGGTTGAGTAGGGACTTGTTTCTAACTATTCAAACCTAGTTGAATAATGGGAACTTATTGTTACACAAGGCCATGTCATTGAATTTGTGGCATGTTTGAAATAAAAGGTAATTATTGCCATATTTCTACTTGTGGGATAATAATACCTCATTATTTTTCAAAAACCTATTTCAAAGTAGAATCTTGTTGGATATTTAACATTTATAATTAACTAATATACATAAATTTTTATTAGACAACATTTTTTATTTTAAAGGAATGTTGATATGTGATTGTTGAGGTATACTTGTCACTACCTGATGAGGTGGAATATTAGTTTCCCCTTGTTGAGGTGTAAAAATGTTTCACCTATGTAGCATTGGTAAGTTGGACTATGCATGATGTTATATAATGTTATTCATCACCTACTATTGTGGAGAAACATTCATCATGTTTTATTGAATCAAGGCACTCGTTTGAGCTTTATTACTTAATCCTCATGGTTATGTACTTGATGAAGTAGTTGGTTGAGTATTAGAGGTAGTTAGTTGCATTTATGGGGTAGAATTTCTTACCCCATACTATTGTCAACCACTCATGGTGTTTATTAAAGTCATTTGTTTTGGATTAGTTGTTGATGCATTTACACCACTTTAGCTTGGGTTAGACAATACTTGCATGTTATTTACTGTGTTTGGTATATGCATCTGTATAAAATTAGTAGATAATTATTTGATATATGGGGAATTGAACATGTTTTTTATGAAGTGTTTTACATGAATTTGTCTATAACCAAATTTTATTGGCCCATTAATTTGATCAACACTCTTGTTGAAGGAGCTAACTTGATAAGTGGAGATTTTGGTGTGGTCATGTTATTTAAATTGTGTGTTAAGTTTAAATAGGTCTAATATACTATCTACATTTGAATAACATGGTCCTCCATGAGGACATTTCCTATTACAAGCATATATGGATATTGGTATGATATCAACATGAGCACTTGAGGATTTTTAGAAGAGGATTGTTTAATGGTTTGGTTGTAATATATGTTGTAAGGCACTCTAACTAGACTTGGAAAAATTTATGGGGGAAGTCTACTTGAAAATTGACCCCTATCTTTGTGGCTTTGATTAAAACTATATCCTTTTTTCCAAACAAGTGACAATCAAACAAATAGGGATCATATGTTGATGGAATCATAACTTAGTATGGTTATTATTGGATTGTTCTACAATAGATGGTACACTAGCAAGGTAATGTGTTTTTTGTTCCTAGTCCTACTCTGACCATGGAGCTATTTTGACCAAATAGTGACGTGAAGGATCTTGGCTTTGTTCCCTAGATTGAAAATTATAAGGAGGATAAGGATCCATCTCACAAACTACATAATTACCATAAGGGTATTAAATAAAGTCTTCTTGTGTGACCACATTATCATATCTTGGATTGTACATGGCTCCGTTATGAGTATAGTGAGACATATTCAAATAAATGATGAATGTTTTGAAAAAAGGCTTATATTTATAAAAACTCTTAAAATAATGTCCAAAATAAAAATGGTTCAAACTTGGTCTAACTTGGTTGAAGAAATGGAGTTGTATCTCCACAAGGTCTATGGTAAAACTTGGTACAAAATAGTTTAATGTCAAATTTCTAACATCAAATGTCTCATAAAAAAAGTTCATGTGGTTGAATAAAAATCAAAATTCCAAAATCTAGGTGAAAAGTGTTTTAAAATAGTCTAATCTAAGAAAACAAAAGTTGGCCTTTTAGAGAAGACACAAAATCTAGGCTTAAAATATTCATGTGTTAGGTCTTTTTGAAAAAGGCACAAAAGCTAGAATTTAAAAACAATAATGTATGAGATTTATTCTAACAAATTTGAAACACTTTGGCATAAAATAGGCAGTCAAGTTTAAACATGAATTTGGTCAATTGGTACAAGGCATGAAACCCTAGGCATATGGAAGATAGGCTATTTCCCCAAAATTTAGGCACAAATAATAGCTTTCAAATTGAATGAATAATTAACCTAAGTTACACAAAATAAAAGTGAAATAGCGATGTCTAGGATAAAATTACACAAGGCATAGGCAAAAATAAATCAATGTTTGGATTTGAACTTATCAAGGCTTATTCTAAGCTCAATGTATAAAAACAGGCTTCTTTGAACAAACAACAAGTTAGATAAGAATGGAAAATATAATGGCACTAGGTAAAGACCCAAAAGGCACACGTGGATTTGGTTTTGAAATGGGAATTTAAACTCAAGGCAAATGAGTTTTTAAAATGATTTGAGTAGCATAACAATTTTTTCATGCTCTAAAGATGTGATCAATGGTTTATTTCAAGACTTAAAGGCAAAAAGGTTTTAAATGAGTTGGGAAACATAATGACACCCTTTTCAATCAAATAACACACTCAAATAAGATTTTTCAAAAGACTAAGGTAAAGGTATGTTTCTAAATGAGTAGTGTAATACCTCCTCAAAAAAAGAAGTAATGTATAAATAAGACACATTTTGGATGTGGTAAGACAAACAAATAGTTTTAGACTCAAAACCATGCAAGAAATGATAAAATGACATAAACACCTAAGTGTAACATCCTAAATCCTAAAAGTGACAAGTTTGCATAATACTATTGAATTCCATAAATATGCTTGCTCTTGAGAGGATTTTAATTATTAATCCAAAAAGTAAATGCCTTAAAATTAGGGTTTTTAGACCCGATCTTCTCTCAAGAATTTATACTATGACATAGAAATTTGGGTTACTCACCCTGTATCAATAGTATGTCCATGACAAGTGGGGTTGTTCTAAACTATCAATTTTTGCTCATTTTTAGATGGTCCCAAGTATGGATAACACAAGAAATGCTCATGTAAATTAGATCTACATCAACCAATTTTTTGTAAAGAGGTCTTGTCCTTTTCACAACCACTACATCCATCACTTGGGTAGTGTAATATGATGTTCATGTTGATCATATGTTCTAAGGGCAACAGCCACTAATGAAGGTAGATTAACTACTCAAACTACCATATTAGTGATTCACTAGCTTGATTTATATACATCACCAAAGAGTGGAGTTGAAAAAATAATGGGAGATGAATTTTTGTGTCGAGGCTTCCCTAAATAACCTTTGAGGAGGTGATGAACTTCCACTCATAAGCCAAAATATATGAAAAATAAATACAAGTGAAAAGACTTTAGGGTCATTTTTGGGTCACCCAAACCATATGGATTTAGGGAGGGCCTTAGTGATGTTATTTTCATAATTTTGGACTAAAGTGACCAAGGAAATTAATGAGTACTTTTGGTCACCCAAGTTATCTAAAGGGGATGGGGGGAGAGCATACACGCGTCAATCATTTTGCTTAAAATTAACAATCATAAAACAAAAAAAATCTTAGGAATATGTAACTAAGTGTGAAAGTTAATTTTATGATCCCCTTGGCATTTTTTTATTTAAAAACATTGAAAAAGAAAAAATAACTTAAGCAAAAAGATTATTAAAACACTAATTTGAGATGTGAAAATTGCAAGTTAAAAGTGTTTTAAATGTCTCCTTGTAGCATTTGGGTTCTAAAAAACATGTTATAGAGTCCTTGTGCTTAGAAAAACTTCATGAATAAACAAATCACTTCCCAAATCTTTCTATTGAGTTTACACATAGTGCAAAACTACAGAAGATAGAGCAATATTTCAACTCGCTCTACAAAACCACAACTATCAGCACAATATCATAATTTACAAAAAAAATAGATTAAATAATTAAATATCACTACTATAAGTGGAAAACTATTAAAAATAAGGCAATATCTATACTCTAATATTTATGATATTACAACTTAACCCAAAAAGTTAGGGTAGACTATTAGCAGTTAGATACAAAATTGCCAAAGTTTATACACTATCGCTAGAGTTTTGGAAATGTCATTGATTTATTAGTGATGTCACATCTTGTGGAGTCATAATATTATGATGTCATGATTTTAATAATCATGATATCACAATATCACAAATTCCCCTATAAGTATAAAATAGTTAGCAAACATTTTGTCATTTAAACACAAAAATGAAAAAAAAAAAAAAGGCAAAACTACGACTGTGTAAATGTTGATATTACAAAAATATTGCTATTCCAGAGAGAAAAACTATGAATGTACATGTAAACTTCATAACTTCTAAAAAAATGTCCCTTAGCCTCCTATTTTCACTTGTTTTTGTTAGTAATCTCAAAATTTTACATGAAAATCATTAGTAGAATTATCGTAAAGACTTTAGGGAGCAATTTCATGGGGTACAGGTCCCACTAGTCATGCCAACATGTGAACTATGAATTTTATATATAAGGGAGGTTATTCTTGTGTTAGTGTCATAAAATAAATAAAATTAACACACTAAAATCCTAACACCTCTAGCCTATACACAAGGGAAAACTTAGGTAACAAAAATGAAATGAAAGCACAATAAAGACATAAAACACATAACTCTTTTACCTTCCTTGGGAGCTCCAAATGTTTTTTTTTAATGGCTTGCTCAGCTTATACATCAATAATTATTCATAAATGGAGGTTGCTTGTCTCCTTCTCTCCTTGACACCTTGGCTTGTGATTGCTTGGTTTAAGATTTTAGCATGGTAACACTACTTGTTAGGCATTATAAATCTACTCTTTATCAAATATTTGAATTCATTTATGCATAATAAATTTTCACCAAAATAGCTTAAAACCCAACAATCATGTCCTTGTATTTATATCCTTGATAATTAAGTCTCACTCAAGGTGAGTTAAGGTTGCATTTAGGCTTAGAATTGGTTCAAACTAAACCTAGGTAAGTTAAAACTAACTCCAATAAAGTTAATAGTTGTCAAATAATTATGATTTGTAATTACTATAAATGGCTCTCAATTTATATATTTTAAGATATTTTCAAAGAACTTGACAACTCATAAAGGCAATGATGAAAGGCTTTGATATTTTGATTTTTGAATTTCCTTTTTAGATATTCATTAATTACAAATGGATAATTCAAATAGGAATTTTACCTCATTTATCTTGTTAACTAATTTTGATTATCCTTTTATCTCTTTCAAGATTTGATTTAAATGTGAAAGTTCCTCACTTAATAGGTCCATAAGCCAAATTGATAGTTGTGATGCTACAAAGTGATTAGAGATTAATGTATGAGAGGTTATTATTGCATATAATAAAATACCCCAATTATGGATGTCTCAAAATGATTATAAGCTTTGATGAATGATACACAAGTAAATTTGGGAAGTTCAGTGATTCCTAGGCTTAATTTGCAATGGTTGGTAAGAATTGGTCTAAAGTTTTGTCGAAGGCCATTTGTAGCCAATTCTAGGTGTCTACACAAATGACATGAATGATGGAACTAAAGTGAACCAACAAATTTATCTAAAACTTTTATGACATATAACTTTAGTTTCTCCCTCTCAACCTCATTTTTGCTTACAACTTAATGTCATTGATAACATGTGTAAGTGGTATGAAAATAATTATATTATAACTTCTTATGTTGGCCACATCTCCTTTGATAATTCCCTTAATGTCTAGTTTCAACACTAGTGGGAACCCTCGAGTGTCCATGTAACTAGAGTTTGAAACCTTAAAAAATAGTTCTTTATTTTCTCCTTTAAGGAACCATCCCAAGTCCAAGCTCTCTTTGTTAAATTGAGTTTCTAGTTTATGAAGAACACTCTTATGATTTTGTCCCTATGGACCCATACCTTTAAAGTTTATAACAATGCATCGATTCATGTGTTAGTTTGGATAGATTCCCTGATCTTCCACTTCCTATATGGGTATTTATCAAGGAAATTATCAAGCCCATAGGGCATATATTACTTCATGAAAAAAATAATCTTTATTTTTCATGCCCCAACAAGGGTGTTTACATCAATGTTTACTTGACTAAGGACTTGAAATAATCCATCGAAGTAGACTTGAAACATTGGGAATTTTTTTTTATATATTTCAATCCTCCCAAAAAGTTTTTTCATTGCCAGTCTCTTCACTATAGTATTAAGGATTTACCCCTCATTAGGTGATCAAATCCCTCTCTTGAAAAAATTCCCTCTGATAATCCCAAGGTGGAAGATAATAATAACAAATGGACAATGATGATTAGCAAAAAAAATTCCATTAGTAAAAAAATCTCCCTACTTGTTATTATCCATTCTACATAAAAACCCTATTTTTGTGTGTACAAGGATTCAAGTTCTTTGGCCACCCATGAGTTCATCTCTTGTTAGGACATCCTCTAAAATATGCCTTACCTCTAAGCAATCACAAATCCCACCTCATGGTGGTGGTGACTCTCCACAAGAGAATAATTGAGATAAACACCACTCTATCCAACTGAGAATCAACAAAAATTTGGATGTCCCTTATATCAAGCTTATGTGTTATGGATAAACTAGTGATTAACGCCTCATATATGGCTATATGTTTGGTGAAAGAGAAAGATAACTTATAATTTAAAGGCATGTATTCACCTTTTGGGGTGAAAAATATAATTCCAACACCCACTCCTATTAAACTTTTGGATCTATAAAATAAAATTGTCCATGGAGTGGAAGATATATTATATGCCTTAAACTCATCTCAAAAATTCTAGGTGAGTGGAAAAGAATTTGGCAAAGGAGCTACGATCAATTGGTTGGATATAACTCAACCTTTTATTGAATTCTAGGCTATAAATTTTAGATCAAACTTTGTGAATTGCATCACCCATTTGGCTATGCATCTAGTTAGGTGTGTTTTATTCATGAGGAACCTTAATGGATATTCTTTAATTATAACATGAACCTAATTATTGAGCAAATAATGTCATAATCTCTGAGTAGAAAATTAAACTAGAGTTAAACATAATTTTTTCATGGTTGTATATTTGCATTCATAATCAATAATATGGCTACTGATATAATATATTTCCATCTCTTTGTGATTGTCATCAAATTGTGTTATTAAGGCCCCTAAGGCCTCATGGGTAGTCAATTTGTAAAAAAGTTATCATCTATCTAAAAAAGAAGGCATAAGTAATAGTGGGTTTAATAAATAGTTTTTTATCTTATCAAATATTTGTTTATATATCTCATCCCATATGAATTATGTATCATTTTATAGGAAACATGTGAAAGGGATTATTTTATCAGCCAATTGGGAAATGAAATGTTAACTAGCTTGAATTTAACCCTATAAACATCATAATTATTTTAGATTGGTTGGTGGTATCATTTATATGATAGATTTTATCTTTTTTGTATCAACTTCAATGCCTTACTAAGAAATAATGTATTTAAGAAATTTTCTCAAAGATACCTAAGAACACATTTCTTGGACTTAATTGAACATTGAACTTAGTAGAGTGGATTCCAAATATCCATACCAACTAAATGTATAGGTTGAGTGATCACAAAAGTCAATAAATTGCACACCATAAGGAACCTAAAAGTAAATGAAAGCATACATGAGAATTTTTACAAAATTATTGAGATCAAAATATCTATAATCCATATGAATAGCTCACTTGTATTATCTTATGACTATGTGAATAGGTACATATATAGGTGGAAGGTAGGTATAAACTAACCACACTATGTATGTGGGACTAACTTACCCAAAATAGGTGTAATAAATACATCAATCTAACATCCTCATGAATGTGGGATAATGTTCCCCAATGTACACAAAAAACATACAATTAAACAAGCTAAATATAAGTGTAGGAAAACCATACACACCAACACCCCCTTAAGTGTAGCTTAGGTGGGTAGAAAAAATATTTCCCAATAACAAGGCCTAATAAGGTACCCAAGTACAAATCAATCTCTCGTTAATTATAGAAAATAAGAAAATCTGTAGGAAAAAATCCCTCAAAAGATAGAAAAGAAGAATTGAGGACTAAAAGACCTCACTAGAATCTACAACTATTGTAGTCACCCTATATCCTACAAAATAAGTCCTATGTGTGCCTCCACAAAGAAGATACATAAGTTAAAAATATAATGTCACAAGGTAAATGCTATAGTGGGTCCCTCTACAATAGATGATTTCTCTTTATTTTGAAAGAAAGAAACCCCAAGTAATCAAATTCCTAAATTCCCACTCAAGAGGAATGAAAGTAGGAATAAAGATGTTGATCAATGAAAAATACTCAAATGTCTCCCTAATAGTGATCAAAAGTGCCAAAGTCTGATCAATAATCACATTCCTAACTATAGAAGATGGAAATAATGAAGAATAAAATGAAGGAGAGAGAGCATGAAGGTTTATAAGCACCCTCATTACATCCAAAGAAGAAGATGCAACTCTATCAATGAGAAGACAAATGTCATCAATATTGTAATCTAGATATGAAATGTGAGACTCTAAAAATAAAGAAGATATGTCTAGTAGAAAAGTGTCCCAATGTGACTTTAGAAGACATATATAATCCTACTATAAAGAATCACAAGAAGCTCTCAAAGCAGTAACTCTAAACACTTTAAGAGAAACAAGGGAGGGTGGAATCTTAGTGCATGTCATGGGACTACAATACACATACCATAGAATATTTTATTGTGTAGAATCACTAAAATCTCTAGATGAAGTGATAATGAACTCTAAATTAGTAACAGGTACAAGTGTGTCCATAGTATGAACACTAGTGGATGAAGCTACCAATGTTGGAATGCAAGAGTCCTCAACCATAGATGGGTTATCTAAAGGAGAATAAATATCAGTATCATGAACATGTGAATGGTTTTCCAAATAAGAATCACTCTCAAATGAAGAATCGATGTCTCCATATAGCTATAATATGAAGGTCCAAGCAATGAAAAGGAATTTAGTATACTCAATCTGATATATGATATCCTTAGAAATAGTGAGACCTATTAGTTTATAGACCATGTCATTATTATTAAACCACACACATTTAAGGTAATAGTAATTTGGATTAAGAATTATTCCAAGGAGATAGGGTATTATATCATGCTTGAGGAAATGATTCATTATCCCATTCTTATAGGATAAATAGTTTTTTGAATTTATATGTACAACATAATAAGATCCATAAAGACACCCCCTAAAGTATTAATGGTGAACCTTCTCCCCCCGAAAAAATTGGTACTTCATAATTTTATTAATATTATAAAATAAACAAAACCAATGGAATGATAACATAAAATCATGTACACTTTTGACAAAAGTGCAACTCAAATTTGAGTAACCAATTAAAAGTTATTACAAAATCCATTTTCCCATCATTCATGGCCTATTTTAATGAGTTTGCATTAAAAATTAAATGTACTTAAGTAAAAAGGAGTGTACATAGACTTGAAACCAATTGTTGGAACTATAATTGAACCACAGATAATTAGAAAGTCTTAAAAAATCTATCCACAATATATTGTTTTTATTTTTAAAACAATAAAAAATCTTTAGCAAAAATTTTTGTACTATGTTTTTTTTCAAGAGAAATTAGTAAAAATGTAATAATAATTGCATTAGTCAATGAAATTTAAAAATTTATAATGATTGTAAAATATAAAAATAATAAAGTACACAAAACTTGGTAAAAAATTTGGCATGATTTTATATAGTTAGAGAGCATATTTTAGAAGAAAAGGTGTATTTTTATGTAAAACATAAATTTGCACTTGAAAATAGATGAAAATTGTGATTTTATTGTTATGAATCCCTCCAAGCTAAATAAATGTGGCATACAAGATGTGTTGGCAATGTAATACTAGCATCCTATCTACAAAATGGCACCAAAAGAAAAGAAAACAAGTATCTCCTCCACAACCAAAAAGAAAATATTTTAGATATAAAAAACCTTTTTTGCAAATGATAAACTCAAAATTTTAGAATGAAACTAATAGCATAGAATTATAAAATAATTAAGAATGGATTGGCACTCTGATACCATATTATATTAGATTCCAAGATCTCTAGATCAAATGAATGTACATGTTAAGTGATCACACAAGTCAAGCAAGTGCACATCACAAAGAATTTTCAAGTAAATGAAATCATACACAAGAATTGTTCTAAAAGGATTGAGTTTCAAAAAATCAATAATCCATATGAATATATCATCTTAAATTACCTTTTGACTAGGTGAATATGTACATCTATAGGTGGAAGATAGGTGTAACCTAACCAAACTATGTATGTAGGACTAACTTCCCTAAAATAGGTGGATAAAAGACATCAAGCCAACATCCTCATACATGTGGGGTAAAATTCCCAAATTTACACCAATAATATACAACTAACCAAGCTAAATAAAAGTGTATTAAGACCCTACATACTAATAAAACTTACATAGGTGCTCAATTATTTTTCATAAATTAGTAGCATAGTCTCGATGATGTTTTGATTTTACAAGTAAATCATCAACATAATCCTCAAAAGTTTTGTGCATGGAATCATTAAATATATGTTTCATGGCCCTTTAATATGTGGCTCCTACATTTTTTAATCCAAAGGACATGACTATATAACAAAATGTCCCCCAAAGAATGGTAAACGTGGTATTTTCTTGGTACACAGGGTTAATTTTGACTTGGATATATCCTATGAAACCATACATAAATGAAAATGTCTCATATCAAACTGTAGAATACACAATCATGTCAATATTAGGTAAATGGAAGTCATATTTAGGGAAAACATTATTTAAATCATTACAATCAGTATAACATCAAATATGACCATTTAATTTTTTAATAGGGACAATGTTGGATACCTAGTAAAAATATGCAATGGATATTATAAATCCAACATCTAAAAGTTTTTAATTTTTTTCTTTTACCAAAAACACCACATTAGGATGCATTTTTCATATTTTTTGTTTTACCAAATTCACATTTGGGTATAATAATATATTATGCATTGACATCGATGGATCAATCCCATGGATATCCAAATAATCCCAAGAAAAAAATTTAAGGAAATCCTGAAGGACCTATTGATAGGTTTTTCCTTCATCATCTTGCATCATTGTAGCAAGTAAAACTAGTCTAGGATCCTTTTCCATTCTAAATTTACAATTGATTGATTTTACATTTAACAAAGTAGATTTTTATGTGATAAATGGTGTGGTATGAATAGCATTTGATGTATCATATTAGATATTTGGGTTATCATTATTACCAAAGTAAGCATGAACAAAGGTAGCATTAAAAAACCTATTTTGTGATAAAAAGTGTATGCACCCAAATCTCCTCACCCTAATAATTTTACTAATTTTACTAATTTAACCTATAATTATATTTCCTAGCTAATTAACTAATATCCTATTTCATATTCCTTACATCCAAAAAACCTTATTCTACCCTTGAAACCAATTAATCACCCTCATTATTATACTAACTAATACTACTTACCTACTTAGATACCCATTAACCCACTTGCCAATTTAAAAATACCTTTTATTCACCTACCCATCTACCACCCTGCTAAACTAGTTATTCCTACATCCCTAATCCCTAATGGAGATCCGATAATTGGAGAATTATATAATATCCTCTAATTTAACCCTTACCCTATATAATCCTATATTCTAAAGGTTTCCAAGGAATTAAAAATTCTTTGAAAATTTCTTGGCCATTGATCTCAATGGCCCAAAATCAAATTTTAGCCATTGATTTTCCATCCCATGGTTTATATAAAAAAGCCAATTCTTAGAAATATTGAAGTTAACATGATAACATATATCCATACACATCTTTATTGCATTATCCAATCATTCATATAGCCTTATCAAAAGCCACTATCAAACCAAGTGTCCATTGAAGCCATTGTCAAGCATAATCAAGAAATCCAACAATCAACTTATTTTTCACTCAAATCATTTTGGAAATCTTAGAGGGGAGCTATAAGAGGTAAAATGATGGTAATTGATTTCATTACAAGCATCTAATTATCTCTTTATCCTCTTTATTTTATGGTGTTTGCATTTTGGGTTTTATTTCTAAAAATAATAATATAGAAAGAATCCAAAATTCCTACTACATTTTTGGCAACCACAATGGGACATAATCTTTAAATATAACCTATTGAGCTTTTTAGATGTCATTTATATGATTTAAGGAATAATTGGATGAGAATCAAAGTCTGGATTTGAAAAAAATCATCACTTAAAAGAGACTTGAAATTTTGCATTGGTATAGGTGGTTTTGCAGTTATGGTATTACAGTGCTTTAAGTGATATTACATTAACCTTGATTTTTAATCACTAACATTCTTAGGTCTTGATAGGTTGTCACTACCATGCAATATTGTTAATTTTAAAGTAGCAACATTATTCTGATAATCATGATTTTTCATCTATAGTCATAATTTTATGAGTTTTTTGGTTATCTTAATATCAATATTTTTCTTCTATTACTAACCTTTGTACAAAGACATTTTACCTATTTTATATTACCTAGAAGTGGTTTATACTTTCTATGTAGGTAAAATAGGGTTGGTTCAAAATTTGATTCATAATTACTAAAGATTAATACTGTTACTTCAAAAGTAGTGATATTGTTGTATTAATAACAATTTTGCATATGTATTCATAGTTTTGTAAGATTCCTGGGTAAACATAAAATAGCTATTTTTCCATTCTTGCTAACCTTTATGCAATCATTTTACTCTATTTGTATTACCTAGAATTAGTTTTGTATATTTTATGTGCAGGGGAAAGTAAGATTAACCAATAATTTGACTATTGGTGGTTGAAGTGCAATATCACAACTCTAAGACTTACGTCTTTGACCTAGTAATTGTGATATTACCATCACAAGTCATAGCATTGTGTTTTCTGGTAAAATTGGTAAAAACATTGTCCTAATTATCTCTAGTCTATAGGTAACAATTCATCATTATATATCCATAGAACATATTAATGATCATATAATCTATTTGACAAGTGACTCTAAATTTTTTTTTAGATTCAACTATTTTGAGTTTGGTTATTTTGAATTTTTGGCTAACTGTGTTCTTGAAAGGGGTATTTCTTATCTTGCCTATATAGGTTGACAATAAGAGGAGATATATATATAAAATCACTTACAAAATGAAAAATACATCATTAACCCCTTCTAGTCTTTATCTACAATACAACTAATTGCATAGTAGTGATTTTGCCTAATAATCTATAATTTTTCTTTATTAATAGTGATATTGTAATTTAATCATTTTAGGGCTAGTTTGGTTTACCATTTAAATTTTTAGCTAGTCACATAGATCTTTACGTCAAAATTTGATAATAATAATTTATTGTTTGTGTATATTTGTTCATATTTGCTAAACAATATCATCTAAGGTCCCTTTTATTAGATATTTTTGTTAGGTTATGGAGCTAAAAGCTTCACTGTATGCAAACATGGAAGAGGTTGCTGAGTGTCACAGTCACCAGCATCGGTCAGGCCAACCAACGTCAGTCAGGGGTGGATAGGAAGCTACCGACATCGATCAGAGATTGGCCGATGTTGATCATCTCCAGATAGACAGCGACCGACGTCGATCACCTTTGCAGTTTCAAAACTGTCAATTTCACAAACAATTTGTTAATGAACCGATTGTTTGCATGCAAAAGGCTAATTTTAGTCTTGAGTTGCGTGTCTAATTATTGTAATTAGGTGTCTAATTATTAATTGCATGGGATAGATATAATAGACTCATGGGGCTGTATTGTAATTAAAAAGGTAAGGAAGAGATCCTTTCAATTGTAAGATCAGGTTGATCTGCAGGTTGTGCATGATCATGTTAGATCTACATGGTAAGTAAGAACATTTGATTTGTAGGTTATTGCAAGTTCATGGGAGATCTACTTGAAGTACTTTGAGTACTTGTGTACTGGTAGTATTGTTACTGACTAGTTGGAGGTGAACAACTCTGTATTTGAGTTGATTGTTGTGACTGTAATTGAGAGAGAGAACTCTTGATCGAGAATTACTATGAAACCTAGAGGTGTGGGAAGCCTCAGAGGTGTGAGAAGAAGTGGCATCTTCTTTATTGTATTTTCTTTCTAGACGAGTTGAATACAAGATTGTATTGTCTCTCAAATTTTGTGTTGTTTCTAGTTTCTTTGTTACTTGTTACTTCTAGTTAAATTTTATGTTTAGTTGCTTATACAAGGTAATCAATTGTGCTCTTAATCCTGACAAAGTGGTATCAGAGCTAGGTTTCTGGTTTCATGCAGTGATACCACTAACAAAGTGGTATCAGAGCTAGGGTTGTAGGAGTAGGTTTACTAGCACCTTGGTTTCAGAGTGTGTTAAGTGTTTGTTGATTATAGGTCACTCTCAGGGGTTTCTAATTAAGTGGGAGTATAACAATGGTAGAATAAAGTAAGCTTAGAATGGAGAAGTTTAATAGCAAGAATTATCAATTATGGAGGATGCAGATAGAAGATTATCTATATCAAAAATATTTATACTTATCGTTGGGTGGGGTTGCATGCAAGCCCACAGATATGAAAGATGGAGAATGGAAGGTTCTTGATTGGAAGGCTCTGTGATCCATAAGGTTGAGCCTTGCATCGTCTGTGATTTCTAGCTTATCATAGGCTAAGACAACGATAGAGTTGATGGAATCTTTGGCAAATTTTATATGAAAAACCCTCAAATTTGAATAAGGTATTTCTTATGAAGCAGTTATTTAATTTACAAATGTTGGAAGGTGGATCTGTACATAGTCATCTTAGTGATTTCCATGGTTTGGTAAACTAGTTAGTTTTAGTCAATATTGTTTTTGATGATGAAATTAAGGCTCTCTTAATCTTATGCTCATTACCTAAAAGTTGGGATAGTTTGGTAATGGTAGTTAGTAATACTGTGTTTGCTTCAAATATCTTAAAAGTGGATGATGTTGTTAGTGTAATCTTGAATGAAGAAATTCACAGGAAAAGCACAGGTGAATCATCAGGAAATGCTTTAAGTGTTGAAAGTAGGGGAAGGCAAAGAGAGAAGATCGAGCAAGGGAGATCAAGGTCAAACATAGGTAGGAGATCCAAATCTAGGTATGGCAGAGTAATCTGCTAGAACTATGGAAAGACAGGGCACATAAAGAAAGATTGTAGGTCGG
This sequence comes from Torreya grandis, assembly GCA_037957365.1. Taxonomy (NCBI): domain Eukaryota; kingdom Viridiplantae; phylum Streptophyta; class Pinopsida; order Cupressales; family Taxaceae; genus Torreya; species Torreya grandis. The sequence goes on from JARHVA010008211.1 coordinate 244,301, forward strand.
TTGAAGATCAGCATGAAGGAAATGAAGAAGCAGATGTTGCAGATATTGTTACATAGGATGCTCTTGTATGTTCCTTGGATAAAGTGGAATCTTGGGTTTTAGATTCTGGTGCCTCTTTCCATGCATCCCCAAATAGGGAATTTTTTCATGAATATGTCCAGGGAGACTTTGGAGAAATTTATTTAGGGGATGGTAAGCCTTGTCAAATGGTTGGCAAAGGGAAAGTGTAGCTAAAATTGCAGACGAGCAACACATGGGTGTTGAAGGAGGTCATGCATGTCCCAGTCCTAAAGCACAACTTGATTTATGTTGGAAAATTAGGTGATGAGGGATGCACAGTAACTCTCACAGTGGACTCTTGGAAAGTTACCAAGGGTGCACTTGTTTTAGCAAGAGGTAAGAAAGTAGGTACTCTTTATCTATCTACTTGTATTACTAATTCTTCTTCTGGTTTATCTACTTCAGCTGTAGATTCAAAGATGTAGTTTCATAGGCTTGGTCACATGAATAAGAAGGGGATGCATGTTCTTGAGTCAAAGGGTAAGAGTTCAGATCTGGAAATCACAGATCGAGATTTATGTAAGCAACAAAAGAAAGTGAGGTTTCTTGAAACTCATGCTACAAGAAAGGATCAGGTTTATTACACAAAGAGGAAATCTAATGGTTTTGACAAGAACAGGAAAGCCTTGGTGTTCAAGGAGAAGATGGCAAATAGAAATCAGTCACAGGGGCTAAAGAATTTTGAGCAGGGTAGTTTAAACAAGGGAATGATTCAAAGTAAGCTTGCAGGTAAAAAGCCATCGCTCACAGGTAAACATAGGTACCAACATCAGTCAAGTAAAACTAACATTGAATAGGTAGGTACCAACGTCGATCATGTGTAGACCAGAGTCAGTGGTGTTAGGCAGGTTAAGACCAATGTCAATCAGGGAACCGACGTCGACAGTTAGGACAGTCGCATGGAACTGACATCAATCGGATGCAGACTAGGGGTGATCGATGATAGTAACTATCAGAATGGATTTTGGGTGGATAGTAAGCTATCAAGGAGTCTCAAACTCCCATAAGGAGGACTGAAAGTGTAATTAAGCCTCAAATTCATTGTTCCCCTTCTTTAGATTACTTGTTACTCACTGATGGTCAATAACTAGGAAGTTTTAAAGAAGCAGAGTAGGTAGAATCCAGGAAATAGTGGGAGCATGGCATGAATTCTTTAGAAGAGAACCAAATGGGAGATTTAGTATAGTTGCTAGCTAGAGAGAAAGCACTAAGAGATGAATGGATTCCCAGTTTAAAGAAGAGAGAGAATGGACACATGAGATAGAAGGCTAGGGTATATGGTCTTGAGAAAGCTGTAGGATAAAGGAGGTTTAACCATTGTGATTTCTTTACCAAGTTGGATAATATTAGCTACATTATCCTATTACTGTATGTGGTGTGTATGCTTGTTGCAGGGTCACACATGCAGGGAGTTGCTGAGCTAAAGGTAAAGTTAGTTCAGAGGTATGTCATGAGGAATCTGGGAGCAGCAAGATTCTTTGGCATAAGTATATCTAGAGACATGGAAGGTCACACGTTGATTTTGTCTCCAGATGATTATGTGAATAAGGTAGTGGCAAGGTTCAAGATGTGGGATGTAGAACTAGTTTGCACACCTATGGATGGACAATTCATAGAATAGTGTCCTAATTCACATAATGAGGTTAAGTGCATGGTATGTACTAGACCTGAGTTTGCCCAAGCAGTGGGTGTTGTCAGAAAGTTTGGGGTCAATATGGAAAAGAAGCACTAGAAAGTTGTTCAATGGATTCTCAGGTATCTGAGAGGGACCAGTAGCAGGTATACATGTGATGCAGGGTCAAGCACTTCTCTACATGGGTATGTAGAATCAGATGTGGCAAGGGACTTGGATGATAGGCGTAGCACCATAGGATGTGTGACGGTTTATCTTCAAGATTGAGCTTGAAGAGGGATATAAGCCAAAAAACAAATTAGATGATGTATAGGTACAGGTATAGGTGTAACTATTTATCTCTAAGTGGGAGATTATTAGGCTGTGGAGCTAAAAGCTTCACTGTATGCAAACATGGAGGAGGTTGTTGAGTGTCACAGTCACCAACGTTAGTCAGGCCAACCAACGTCAGTTAGGGGTGGACAGGAAGCTACCGACATTGGTCAAATATTGACCGATGTCAGTCATCTCTAGACAAATAGCGACCGACGTCGGTTGCCTATGCGGTTCTAAAACTGTCGATTTCATGAATAGTTTGTTAACGAACCGATTGTTTACATGTAAAAGGCTAATTTTAGTCTTGAGTTGTGTGTCTAATTATTTTAATTAGGTGTCTAATTATTTTTTGCATGGGATATATATAATAGACTCATGGGGCTATATTATAAGTAAAAAGGCAAGGAAGAGATCCTTCTAATTGTAAGATCAGGTTAATCTGTAGGTTGTGCATGATCATGTTAGATCTACATGGTAAGTAAGATCATTTGATTTGCAAGTTGTTGTAAGTTCATGGGAGATCTACTTGAAGTACTTTGAGTACTTGTGTATTAGCAATATTGTTACTGACTGGTTAGAGGTGAACAACAACTCTATATTTGAGTTGATTGTTGTGATCGTAATTGAGAGAGAGAACTCTTGATCAAGAATTACTATGAGTCCTAGAGGTGTGGGAAGCCTCAGAGGTGTGAGAAGAAGTGGCATCTTCTTTATTGTATTTTCTTTTTGGATGAGTTGAATACAAGATTGTATTGTCTCTCAAATTCTGTGTTGTTTTTGGTTTCTTTGTTACTTATTACTTCTGGTTAAATTCCGTGTTTAGTTGCTTATACAAGGTAATCAATTATGCTCTTAATCTTGACAAATTTTTCATAAATGATCAAATTATAATCTACTCTAGACAATGTTTTAAATATTTATAATTATTTGGATATTAAAATAACTATCTACATCAATTAAAAAATAAAATATTTTACAGTTTTATACTTTATTTCAAAATTTCTAATCTCAAAGTTATGACTTTGCCTTGATAGTCATGGTTTTGCACTAACAGTAGCAGTTTTGCAGGTGCCTATTTACTAACTATCATAGTTAGCTACTTGTAATATTGTAACTCATGATATACATTTTTTCTTGATAGTTTTGATATCATAGTCTTTAGTTGTGATTTTAATTTGAACTAACTATGTAATTATGATTTTGTAGGGGAATAGTGATTTTACATTAAGTCAGACTACTAACCCTTTTGTGTAGGACCTCTCAAGATAAAAGGCACCCCATTTTTTTTCCTAACCCTTATGTTTGTAGGAGAGTATCTAAAAATTTATAAATAATTCTTATTTCTTATCTATATTGTGTGTAGGTTGATTTGATTGTGCATTTTTATGCTTCTTCACATATGTAATTAATAAGGAAAATTAATTGTGCTTACTTGCTTGTTAACCCATTGAGTCTAGGATATCACATGATGTGGAATTAATCCCCATGCATGAACTTAATCACTAATGGTTTGTGTCACAAATTTCATCACCATGCATTCAACCAAACTCTATTTCTCATTAGAGTACAAATATCATTGATAGTTATCACTAGGCTAAGTGGTTGACCCTATATAGGTCATTTATAAAGGGTAAAAGTTAATTCTTTGAATCAATCATTATAAAACACCTTATATGAACTTGAACCCCATTGTACCTTCTTGTATATCAAATAATCCCCTAGAAACCTTTGTGCAAACCTAGCTTAGGACCCTTCAGCCATAACAAGCATTTTGTTGTCAAAGTCAACATCAACTCCTAAGAAGATGTTAAGTGTATATGGGGTTGAGAGGTTTTAATTTATTACATAATGGGTCATTAGCCTACAATCTCACCCACAAATATGTTAAACAATGTGAATGTTGGGTTACACATCCTTTTTAGTTTACTAAATTAAGAATTATGACTGAGTGTGTTGTGTGTGTGTCATATTCAAATCCATGTTATTTGTGAATCAATTCAAACACTCCCATTATTGTTTTAAAACACATAGAAACCCCTAAGATCAAAACCATTCCTAAAACCCATCATAAATTCATCTCATACCATCCATTCACACATTTTAGTTACAACATTAGTCTTTAAACTAAATCTTAGAGGTCATGCATCCATCCAATCTTCACTAGTAATTTCAAATCTATTGACTAAGATTCATTAAAATACAAAGCATTATCAAGACTTTAGTCTGGCACCCAACACTTATCTATCATTTCCTATTCATACCTAGCACCCATCCAATCACTCTTTTGCTAGGGTGAAAGGTACTTGGTCACTTCATATCCTACTCTTCTTAATAGATTGGACTCTTGTAGGGTTTCATCTTTTGGTAATCCTTGGTCATTTTTTAATATTCACCTCTATTTAAATCTAAAATCACCACATTTCCAAATCATCTTCTTTAACCACCCTTAGATTTTATTTCTATACCAAACTAGTATTCAAAGCCACCTCACCTCCCATCACACCTAATCACTTTCACCATCCAATATGCTAATCCAAAACTATGTCAAAACTATTAGGATGGGACAAGGATATAACCAATATAATGACTTCTTGGGGAACTTAAGTGATTAAAATTGGGATCATGATAATACACATAGTGATATGCACATTCCTAGAGGAGAAGACAACTAATTCACAAATAACTTCTTCCATGGTGATGATGTCAGAGCATGATTTGACCTATATATATGAAAACCATGACAATATTATATATAAATTAATTGTAATGGGGGGAAAACTACCACCAATCTTTTATTTCAGCCTTTTTCAATATTTATTCCATCCATCCACATGACCTAACACTCCCTATCAACATGCCTATACTAATCAAGCACCTAAAAAAGAGGAACTTGTAGACTATGAACAAATATTTGAAGATTAAGAAAAATAAGTCCCTCTTGGAAATAACCATGTGAAGGATAAAAGGAGATAAACTAACCTATAGGATCAATTGAACCAACTCATGTAACAAATTAACTCTTTAGTCTCCCAATTTTGTACCCAAGATCAACAACCATCCTCCCCACACCAAAATAGCCACAACTCCAATAGACCACACATATGTCATGCTCAAACCTATAATCCTCTTGGGGATACCTCATATACACAAGAATTTAAAATGATGAAATAAACTCTCTAACAAATTTACCCTCACACACAAGCAATGAAATATAAATATGAATATTTTTGCCCTTCTCCCTTAGATATGAGCATTCTATAAATTCCTTTCCCACCTCATTTTGAGGTCCCTAAATTTGAAATGTATAGAGGGAAGGTGATTCCCATGATCATGTCAAAGATTTTTATTTGTGTTTTCATGAGCTTTCATATGACTATGCCTACTTACTACTTTTTTCAAAAAGTCTCATAAGACCAGCCCTAGAATGGTTCATGAATTTGCCAAAGGGGTCTATATCTAGTTTTGGAGAATTAACTAAACAATTTATGAAACATTTCTCATTTAATATAAAACATGATGTCTCTATTATATACCTCTATAATACTAAGAAAATAAATGGGGAATACTAGCCTCTTCTGTATAACACTAGAGAAGTTTAGCAAGCCACTTTTGATGTCCAATACCAAAAAAAGATTTGGCGAAAATATTTGTTGACAACCTTAATGTAAATCTAAAATATCAGTTGAAACTCTAATGTGCCAAAAAAATTGATGAAATTATTGAAAATGGGATACAAATTGAAAAATTACTTATTGAAAAGGGAACAATCAAGTTATACAACTGAAATGAGCATAATCAACATCAAGATAATTCCTTTTAAGGAAAATAAAAAATCTTAAATAAAAATAAGAATGTTATGGGAGAAAGAGTTATAGAATCTAAACAACATTTTCAAATGGTGAAAAATAGGACTCTACAAATTCATCAAAATGTTTCCTCTATTCAAGTACCATGAGGTAAACCAAAGCCTCAAATAGGAAAAAACCTCTTACTAGCCTTGGAGTGCCTATTGAAGTGGTCCTTCAATAATTGATTGATGCTAACATGATTACCCTTCCTAAAATCTAACCTTTGGATGATATTAAATCTCAAACTTATTGGTATCATGAGGATAAATTTTTTAATACCATAGATTCAAAGGTCATGACATAGAAAAATGCATGCAATTATAGCATTATATTCAAGATCTCATCAATAAAGGTGATATTGAAGTAGAAGGGAGAGCACTCTTAACTAGTTAAAAAATCAACGGCTTGGTATTTATCAGGACCCTTTACCCAAACATGGTTAAATATAAGGGAAGCCACATAGAGACTAAGGTTAGACATCCACTTCCAATCGTATGGACTATCATTCCATCCCATACCACTATGTTAATACCATTAAAATCCATAGACCCCATGATCCCATTCCACCATCATCCACCATTTTAAAAATCAACCGGGCCATAGTTGATTATGTGGTTACTACCCAATGAAACAAAATTATAGGTCTTTGGGCCCCACCAAAGGACCCATCTACATCTTCATCTCAAAAATTCAATATCTCCAAGAAAGTATCAATATGTTCTGACCAACCCTATGATATCATCAAGCAATTTGAGAAGACCCCATCTCAAATCTCACTCATGGATATTCTCAAAACATTATTTGAGAATTGGGATATCCTCAATCAAGTCTTAAATGATCCAAAATTCCCATGAGATATTGACACTAGTCAGTTCCAAGCATTGGTAGGTCATTTATCTCCTTCAATGTGAATCGCATTCAGTGCCAAAAACATGCACCCCGTTGGCCCACATCATAACTACCCATTATTTATATAAATATCCATCTCCAACCACCACATTCTTTGGGTAATCATAGATAAAGGGTCTACATTAAACTTATGTAATCTAAATTTTTTAAAGAAATTGGGGTATTCTTAGGCTTCTTTGGGTCCTACTCTGATCATGATTAAAGCATATGATGATAATGAATGGTTGTTTATAGGCACCATTTATCTTCCCATTACTATGGGACCCATGGTACATTAGACATTGATTCACATTATGGATTTTGATTTGCCATATAGTCTACTGTTGGGTCACCCATAGATCCATGAGATGTAATTAGTCCCATCCACCCTTCACCAATGTCTAAAATTCCCTCACTTTGGCATGGAAGTCACCATTATCAAATAAATTAAGCATTTTCATAGCTACCAAATGGGTCAATCTCAAACCTCATGCTATTTTCCTAGCTCAAATATTTCTAATCTAAACCCAATAACTACCAAATATGTGTGCCCTGATGATCTAGTGCACACTTATTATCCATTACCTAATGTTACATATCTTAAAATCACATCAACAAGATGCAGGAATATGAGTATAAAACCTTTTGTGTAGGTGACTTACCTCTTTCCCCATGAAGTTATGAGTCCCTGGTTATGAGGAAGACTAATCATATCAGCTATCAGTTTGGATCAATGACATTTTCTAGTGCAGGACTATTATGAGAATAATATATTGATGAATCTAATGAATCATGGCTTATTCTAGAAAATGAGGCCCTCACATCTCATGACCAGAAATACCCCCAAATCCATAAAAGGTTAAAAAATATGCATTTTCAAGTAAAAGTACTAGGGAGACATGAGCAAGGCATGATTGAGCCCTAACAGTTTAGGAATGTCCAAAATATCTTGTCTTAGGGTAAAAACTTCTTGATAATGACTTAAACAATATCATTTTGGATACTACTTCAGTTTTTAAGGAGTCTCTTTTTGAGGAAGAAGTTGAGATGGGATCCATTTATAGTATTTATGAAGAGCTTACTTCCATAAACCTTTTCCAGGATACCACTATCACCACCATTGATATATCCCTCTATTACCCCTCATTAATTGACTATAATCAATGTCAGGAGCCATCCTTTGACATGTTTTAAAATGATGAGACCATCTTAGAATTTTTGGGAGCATGGGATTTCATGCCTTCTGATGACCATAAGAAAGGATTTTCTATTAATCTCTACTAGTCTACTTATTTTAGGGAATAAAAAATGCCCCTTGATCAAATTGAATAAAAAGAATCTGATGAAAAAGAGCCACCTCAAGATCTAGAAGATTCTCCACAAGTTTTAGATGAATCCAAAGGGTATACTAAAATAGATACAGAGCTACTAGAATATTTTGCTTCCAAAACCCAAGAATTACCATTACCACCAAACTATCTTCAAGATCAATCACCCTCTCTCATTGAGGAGGCAATTTAAGACAACATTGGAACTAAAGAACATCCTAAAATAGTCAAACTAGGGGAAAATCTTACACCTGAGGAATGTCAAATCATTATTGAGCTACTCAAGGAATTTATAGATGTATTTGCTTGGGGATATTAAGACATTTTGGGACTTGATCCCTCCTTGGTTGTGCATCATTTGGTTGTTCATCCTAATGTCAAACTAATCAAGAAAAAATTACATAATATGCACCTTAAAGTGGTCCTACTAGTTAAGGAGGAATTACAAAAATTCCTGGAAATAGGTTTTATCTGACCCATTGATTACTCTGATTAGATATCCAACATTGTTCCAATGGCCAAACCACAAGGGGGGATTTGGATTTGTATTAAAATTTAGTACATCAACAAGGCATGTCCTAAAGATGAATTCCCTCTACCAAACATAGATATGATCATGGATTCAACTAGGTATGAATTGTTATCCCTCATAGATGGTTTTTTTGGCTACAACCAAATCAAAATTATAGCTGAAGATTAACATAAAATAGCCATCATTACTCTATTGGGGAATTTATATTACCAAGTCATGCCTTTCAATCTCAAGAATGTAGGTGCTACTTACTAATAGGCCATGACTATTCTATTCCATAATATGATGCATGACATTGTGGAATATTATGTTGACAATATTTTAGGGAAGTCAAGACTTAGATCTAAGCATCATATGGTCCTATGCAGAATTTTTGAGAGGTTATGTGAATATAACATAGGTTAAATTTAAATAAATGTGTATTTAGTATTACCTTAGGAAAGTTATTAGGGTTTATTGTATTTAGGAGAGGCATAGAAGTGGATCTAACTAAAGTCAAATCCATTATAGAAATGCCTCCTCCTCATAATTTGAATCAACTTAGGAGTCTATAAGGTAAGTTATAAGATATTTAATGATTCATCTCTCAACTAGTTGATAAATTTAACCCCTTCACTCATCTCTTGAAGAAAGGGACCCATTTTAATTAAAACTCTAAATTTCAACAAGCCTTCAATAATCTTAAGTAATATCTATAAAATCCTCTAGTGTTATCACCACCCATCACTGGCAGGCCCCTGCTCTTATATATCTCTGCCACACCTTGTGCAATAGGTTCCCTACTTCCACAACATAATGATGAAGGAAAGGAGAAGGCAATTTATTATCTTAGTCTCACTTTAATTTAATATGAGCTAAACTATAATCCCATTAAAAAAGCTTATCTATCCATTATCTTCACTTCATAGAATCTTTGACATTATATGTTAAATAGTCAAGTTTATCTCATCACTAAAGTTAATCCTCTCAAATATCTACTATCGAAATCAGCTCTCGCATGATGAATGGCCAAATGGATAATGTTACTTATTCAATTTGATATAGAATATGTAAATCAAAAGGTAATTATAGATCAACTTGTAGAGGAACTTCTTGTAGTAATTAAGCTCCTTATCACAACCTTTCCACATTAATCCATAATGAATACCATAGAATCTAATGGCTAAAAGCTATATTTTTATGGCTCTTTTACCACGCATGGATCAAGATCTAGTATCCTTTTGGTAACCCCATAAGGAGACATTATTCCTAAGTCTTTTTGTCTTGCTTTTTTATGGACCAAAAACATTTTAGAGTATAAGTCTTTAATTATTGGCCTTGAATTAGCCATCCAATATAACTCTAACATCTCCAAGTATTCGGTGATTCACAACTAATAATAAAATAATTCAATGAAGAGTTCCAAACCTAAGATGAGAAATTACTCCCCTATAATCAATTGTTAGATCAGTCAAAATAGCATTTTCATTCTATTATTTTTTAACAAGTGCTAAGGGGAAGTAATAATGAAGCTAATTTTATGGCTACTATTGGGTCTCTAATCAACCTTCCTGAAGACATCCTTTAAGGTAATTTATTTATTAAGCATCTGATATTACTAGCCCATCAATCTATGGATCCTATATAAATTTATGATATTCCTAATCCCAATCTCCCTTAGTATCATGACATCTATAATTACCTCCATGATAATATCCTCCCACCAAACCTCAATCACCATCAATGTAAGTCCTTAATCCATCATACCTCCTATTATACAATCCTTGGAAACATACTATATAGTCTTATCTTACTATCAAGGAGGTCCATGATGTTATCTATGGAGGCCATGTTAGTAGAATGGCCTTAGCTAATAAATTTCTCAAGACTAGATACTATTAGCCTACCATGAAACATGATGCCTACCAATATGTATGAAAATGTGTAACCTATCAAAAACATGGTAATCTTATCCATGCCCCTACATAATAATTATAACCAATTATGAGTCTATGGCCATTTTGTATATGGGGAATTAATTTGAATGGCAAGATCAATCCTATATCTTCTAATGGACACAAATTTATTATCACAACAATGGATTATTTTACTATATGGGTAGAAGACATGCCACTTACACCATAGGTTTCTAGATTTCTAAATTCATCTTGAATCAAATATTTTATCATTTTGGCATTCCATCCAACATCCTATCAGATAATGACAAGTCCTTCAAAATTTAGGAAGTTAAGGCCTTATAAAATTTATACCATATCAAACAACACTTTTCTACTCTCTATTACCCCCAGGGTAATGGATAGGTTGAAGCTACAAATAAGACCCGTATCAAGATTTTCATGAAAATAGTCAATGATGTAGGAAGGAACTAGTATTTGTAATTATATCCTACACTCTAGTCCTTTCAAAACAGTGTGAAAATACTCATTGGGGCCACTCTATATTCTTTGTTTTATGGAATAGAAGCCATATTACATGTAGAAGTGAAGCTTCCCTCTTTACATATCTCATTATGGGATATCATCATTGATCACAACTTTAGACAAGAAAGGATACAATAACTGGAACTTCTATATGAAAAGTGTCAAAAGGCTGTAAATCACCTATGGGCATATTATACTAGATTAAAAGGCCAATATCATAAGAAGATCTAGTCCTAAGAGTTTGAGGTCAATGATCTAGTCCTAAAATATAATACAAAAAATACCAATGTAGATAGGGATAATAAGGGAATATTTGAAGCCAATTAGCTCAAGCCTATATAATAGTTGCTAAGCTTGGATCAGGAGCCTATAGGTTGACCACATTTGATGGTGAAGAACTTGAGGAGCCATTAATTATAATGAATTTAAAATGTTTCTATACATGATAGTCTCTAATTTACCTCCATCTATGGGTCCCCACTCTTAGAAGCATATTCATTTCCATTTTGCACTTATCCTATCTTTCCACTCCATTCTTCCATCCCTGACCTTGTTCTTAAAAGTGCAAATCCATTACAAGTTTATTTATCAATGAGAGATAGATGTTTTTAACTAGAGAAAAGTCATTACTTGTTGTGTGATGGGAATGTTTTTTGGTGAGTCTTTTGGATTCACTTTATCCATTTTCACATATATCCTCCATCTCATCAGATCCTTATAGCTAACCCCGTTGCATCCTCTTTGATGTTTATGTCTCCTCTTAGCCTCAATATAATCCTATCCCCATTTGTCTCTTGTTGTCTCTAATCCATGGTCCACATGTTCCCACTAACTTTATCATTATGGAAGGGTCAAAAATAGGTCTTAATTTGGGGTCTAACATACACTATGCCACTAAATCCTGATCGATTATATTAAACCCCATATACATTTGCTTTTGATTTGATTGGATCCTTATTTCAATCTAATAATTTTGGGAACAATATACCCCATATACATACCCCTAACATCATTCAGACCATTATCCATAATAATTTTATTGTCATCACCTGATACTATCACCTGTATATCCATTTTATTTATTCCTATCTTTAGTCTATTTTGTCTTATCTTGTGTATACATGATTGTGTGTGTGTTTTGCATATATGTGCTTATTTGAGTAATCATTTAGTATTTTATATATTAATTATATTGTCTTGTTATATGGTAACAAGGATGGTCTAGGTGAATCTTGCACTTGTTTTAGGTAAATTCACTTCAAAATAAAGTTCCCCCACACACCATATTTTAATGTACCTTAGAATTATCTCATTTAATTAGAAAAAATTTATTCATGTGTGAAATATTAAAATTATTGCATACATTATTAATGACTTCAAAAATTTCCACCCATCCCATTTCCCCCAATCCTATCACCATCTAGCCTAATAATCCTCCCATCCCATCACTATCCCACCTCTTTGGTGTAGGAGGATTGCTACCTAAACCCACTTTATGAGACATAAAAAATAAACATGGGTTAATCCTTCTGTATCACATTAATTAACATGTTATTTCATTATGAGAGCACCTCGGAGGAAGCCACTCAGGATGAGGAGAACAAGGAATTGGAAGTTCAAGAAATCTCTAAGGATACTAAAGGTAAGCAGGAGACAAGAGAATTTGAAGCTACTACTGAGGATGTTTCTGAATTTTAAAAAAATGTTGACAAAGAGGGAAAGATTTATGTGGAGGAAGTTGACAAGGAAACTAAAACCAAGATTGGTTTGAAAGCTAAAATTGCTGCCCTAAAGGGTCGCATCCAAAAACTGGAGCAAAACTTTACCATTGGGCTCCAAAATTCTATTCTCCTGAACATGTTTATGCTACAAGACTTGGGTACTACTGCTTCTACTGTCAATGCAAAGAACACTAAAAAATTTAATGACCTCATCAAATCTATGCTTATGTAAGGAGATATATCACCGCTTTAGCTCTTATTTTTTCCTAGATTCTTTGTCTCTCATTTTTTTCCTGTTCTAGTTTTATTTTAGTTTTGTTGTGTCTATTGGTTCACTAAACATGTCATTCCTATTGTAAGGCATTGTTTATGCTGATTACCTTCATGGTTTATATGCTTCTGTAAGGGTTTGGCCCCTGGTTTTCCACCTTATATAATCAAAAACATGTTATTTCATTATCCCATTTTAAATCAACATAACTCATTAACATTACATCATGTTACATCCATATAAATTCATTTCATAAGTTACATATCATCCACAAAATCCTAAGACATCATCACATAAATAGCCATCTACCTATCATATCAAACATCCATAAATATATCCACATATCCATTAACATATAAATTATCATCTATCTACCATGATACCATACTATCACACCATTTACTCAAATCCATACATCAATATATACCTACCTACTCATATCACCTCATAACCATGACATCCAAATTATATAACACATCCAAATCCATCAAATCACATCAATAACATCCTACATATAAAATAATGTATCTTTCTAATTAATGTAATCCATAAATACATCCTTCTCATCACATAATATAACCATGCAAATATCCATAATCAATGCTTACTACATAACACATCACATCATATCAAAAGTCTCATCATATATAATCTTAAATGTCCACATGGAGTCCATGTCAAAAAATTTATATAATATAAGGGTCCCGTGGGCATCAATGTGATACAATAAAAAAATCCATATATATACACCCTCACAAAGTCTCAGCTAGGCTCCTAGTGGTCCTTTAGGTCATTGGTGTATTGATTTTAATGAGTTGGCTCTAAATGTAGGGACACACTGCTCAATTAACACTACTACCTCATACAATTCCCTATAATATTGTGCCTCCCATGTTAGTCTCATAATGTTATACATAACCCCATACATCCCCCCTACTAGCATAGGTATGTCTACCTTCTCTTTGGCCATCTCAGCCACCTTCACCTCTCCTTTCAAATCTCTTATCCAAGTCTGCATCTAGCTTATAACCTAGTAATATATGTGTCTTGACTCTATATCTAGCTCTATAAAATAACTAATTGAGCCTGTAAGGTAGTGACATGTCCCTGTAACCCAAAAACTTATCCCTATGCCTGGGCTAACTACCCATCTTGTTCCTATAACTAGGATTGGAGCTAGTCTCTCTTTATGGTAATAACTGCTATCTCTATGAGTCATGCCTTCACCTCTTCCTTGAGCTATGATAATAGAGATTTTTCATCCTTAGTCAATGATTATCAAGATGGTCCTACCACATTACCACTCCCACTAGCTCTATCCTATGTGCCAAACACCACAACCTATGCACTAATCTCCCTAGCCTAGGTGCCACTCCCTCTAGCCTAAGCTAATACAACTACCTGGCCACCATCACCCTCATCTACCTCCATAATATCTAGACCTCCTTATCTATATTGGGTATCCTACACTGGGCCCTATCACCTCTTCTATCTCTGTAGTCTCATTTGTGCCTATAAAACCTTCCTAACCACTCCCCTCTATACCATAAGATTACACCTAAGCAACCTCACTAGTACCCTCTAAACCCACCATATGATATAAGTTATTATCACTCCTAGATATGGTAATTTTTTTGTAAATCCCATAGGATTAGGGAAAGGCTATCATAATCTATGCATGCTAAATCTTTATCCACTACTCTACCCCACTATGGTCTCTCTCGATCACTCTATACAAATAAATTCTCCTCACCTGACACATCCTATGGGATCTTAAACTATCTCTACACACAATTAGGTCTATGTATATCTATGATTAAGTCCCTCTAACCTATCAAGTAACACTCTATAAGCATATACTATATCACCTCTACCTCATGCTCCTAACTAAACTAAACTCCAATATAGGGCATCTAAGTGATATGCTCTAGTCATAAACTATCAAAATATTATCTTTAGAACCTCATCTCCTTAGCATGCCCTCTCTATACACTTAATAAAATATACCATCTAAAGACAATGAGATCATGAGACTCTCTAGCTGCTTGAATACCTGGCATTTATTGGATTGTTATATTCTCCCAACTCTAAATTTGTAGCAATAGTGATGGATCCAAGTTTTCAACTCCCTTGTAGGCCATGAAGTGCAACTCTTAGTATAAATAATCCAACACCACTAGCCCACACATAAACACCCTAAAATCCTAAACCATGTTAGCAACCACATCTCCAAGTCCTAGGTGAAACCACTGACTACTCTTTTCTGGTAGGTGTATGCTAGTAACAAGAGACATCACCACTAGTGTCAATCAATTGATGATCCCATATCACAAGAATCTATCAATGTCTACCTATTGATCCCACACACCAACTCATAAACCTTCTAATATTTACATTATCACACTCAGTATGTGTGATCACTAGCAGATCTTATCCCCTATCATCAATAATCATAAAATATGATAGACATATTCTAGCATCACCATCATCTCTTTGGTCATGAAGTGGAAGGTACTTGTTTTTAGTGTTATTTCTCCACTAGCATAGTAATCAAGGCATAATCAATCCATACCACTAACATCGTAGCTATGTAATACAACCCCACTAGCTTTATCACCCCATAATTAGTAGGGGTCAACTAATACATCTCATGAAGAACCTTTGGATGTCATAATTGAGATGACATCATGCCTAAGTCCTCCTACACCAATCACACAACCCATAACTAAACCTATTCCATCACATATTCCTTTTTAACCTCTCTCACCTAGTTGACCCACCTAATTATAACTCATCCATATTAACATCCATTACCTAATCCTTATCAATCCATCCCTAACCTAACCAACACCACCTCCTATCCAATTTTCTAACCTAATATACTTACTTCATACCCATCTTAAACCTCTTACCTAACTAACTTACATCCTTAATCCACTACCTAATCCATATTAACTTAACTAACCTAATCTCACCCCACCTTCTATCCTCAATCCCCTTCCCTAACTCACTTACACTCTTCATCGATTAGCTACCTAGCCTAATTAATCTATCTAAACACTCTTGAATAACCTACTCATCCTAATTACCTCCCAATACCTACTTACCACCTAAGTCCTACTTACCACCTAAGTCCTACTTACCACTTAAGTCCCCTTACTCAAGTTAAACATAACTAACTCATCATTATTTTCATCTAACTTCCCAAACCTTAGCTTATCATTGTATCCCTCATCCCTTATCTATCTTTCCCACCCTTGACAATATCTTTATTCATGATTTTACCCTAACCCATAACATTACAAATCCCACTTCTTGAGTTTTTTAGTTGTGCATAACCATGACTATAACCTCATGATTATGAAAAACCATAGATCCCTAATTCATGGTATCATGATATCAAAAGTCAAGACTTGTGGTATTACAATATCACAATTCCATAATTATGGTATTATAATAACATAAATCATGATGTAATACCACTAATCGTGATTTTAATAACGTGACTGAGGGCATTAACCTCAGTCATGGTATTACACCTACGATGCCTTTGATCTAACTAACATGAAATAAATTCCAAAATTTAACAAATTTCTAGATTAGGGGATAGTAACATATCAATGATCTAACATTTTTGGGCCTTTGAAACCCCTATACTCTCTCATTACAGTGTGAATCTCATGGAATCTGGTCTATGTTTTCAACTTAGAGAAAATTTTCACCAAGGTAGGAATTCAAATTAATCCCTTTTCACCTTTTTTGTCCTATTTTACCTCCCCTTTATTTTTATCCCCCCCCATCTCCTCATTAATCCCAAACACCCCTGTTCTCTTATCATATCATACCTAACTCTTTTCAAATTAATTCATTATCCCAAACAATCATCAATTATAATCTCTCAATCATCTAGGGCATGGATTTCCCATTTCTCCATCATCCAACCTAATCTTGATCCAAAACTGCATCATCTTGAGGTCTCTTAAGACTATGTAGGTAACACCTGAGCACACTTTTGATCCTAAAGATATCTCAGCCACTATTAACCCCCAATCCTTATCTTGTCATGGATTGATCACTTGACTTTATTACATCACTTTAAGCTACAAATCATACATCAAGTGGATTATTATCACTACTTAGTTTATTTGATCTCCATTATCAGCTTTTAATCCCTCCTTGACATGTGTCTTTTCTATAGAATTATCATTGGCTTATATCTTGTCTCATATCTATACTTCTTAGATAGTATCTCTGTCTTGGGAGTTTAGTCTTATCAATCAGTATCCTTTTTAAACATTCATCATTTTTTTAGAACTAATTTCTTGAGATATAGCCACTTTATCCCCTCATCTATGTACTTGAGGCATCTTAATCATAACTACATCATTACTCATGGCATCCCAACCCCATCTCATCATCTTGGTCTTATCCCACCCCTAGGACTTCTGTTCAAGTGACCATCTAGATCGGTTCTCCCCACATGTTCCCTCAAGGGGGAATCATATCTAATCATACCTACTAACACCATTATGATCATGATCTTGGATTTTATTTGAAATATCATTACTCTTTCCAATTTTTTGCACTCGCAATGCCCTTTCAAAGAGGGTAAAAATGTATGCACTTAAATATGCTCACCTTGATAATTCTACTAATTTAACCTATAACTATATTTCCTAGCTAATTAACTAATATCTTATTTCATATTTCCTACATCACATAAAACTTATTTTACCCTTTCAACTAATTAATCACCCTAATTTTTCTAATAACTAATCCTACTTACTTACTAACCTACCCATTAATCCACTTTCCAATTTAAAAATACCTTTTATTCACCTACCCATCTACCACTCTACTAAACTAAGTATTCCTACATCGCTACTCCTTAATGGAGATTCTAGAATTGGAGAATTATATAATATCCTCTAATTTAACCCTTATATTCTATAATCCTCTATTTTAAAGGTTTTCAAGGAATTAAAAATTCCTTGGCCATTGATCTCAATGACTCAACATCAAATTTGAGTGATTGATTTTCCCTCCCATGGTTTATATAAACAAGCCAATTCCTCCATGAAAACTAATTTATAAAGATTGAATCCAGCTTGATAACTTGTATCCATAATCATCCTTATTTCATTATCCAATTACTCATATATACTTATCAAAATCCACTATCAAACCAAGAGTCCATTGAAGCCATTGTCAACCATAATCAAGCAATCCAACAATCCACTCATTTTGCACTCAAATTGGTTTGGTAATTTTGGAGGGGAGCTATAAGAGGTAAAATGATGGTATGTGATTTAATTAAAATCATTTGATTATCTCTTTATCTTATATATTTGTTGTTGTTTAAATTTTGGGTTTTGTTGTTAAAAATACTAATATAAAAAGAATCCAAAATTCCTACTATAGAAGGAAAGGATATCCTCATATGCCCATAAGTACTATAGTAATGATTCATCATTAGAGAACTCATCCATTTTTATAATGTTTGGGGAGGCATTATAATTAATTAAATGATGGTTGACCATGTGGATCTAGGTTTTGGATATATTCATACATTTCATTTTGGCCTTCTGGAAAAAAAAAGTACTTCAAAGGATATGTTTGCTTTAGTACCTTTATTTGAAAAACCCAATCTTTATTAGTTTGTATTATTTATGGGATAAATGGGATGCACTATTCCTTGATAATTTTCACCTAAAATTTGTCCCTTTTACCCTATTATAGTTGTCGGGGAATCCAAGAACAACACACCTTGCTCTTGCTCCTCAAAAAGAGCACAATATGATTACCAAATACAAGCAATTAAACATGCGGAAATATACCAAAAGTACAAGTAACTAGAATTCACAAATAGCACAGAATATGAGAGACAATACACTATCTTGTATTAATACTTGTATAGAAAAGAATACAATAAAGAGACGCCACGCTCTTCCACCTTACAGAGGCTTGCCACACCTCAAGTGTACAGTAATTCTTCTTCAAAACACTCTCCTACCAAAAATGGTCCCAACACACAACTCACACATAGAATTGGTGTTCACCTCTCCAACCAATCAGTAATAACCCTACCAGTACACCAAGCACTCTAAAGTACTTCAAGTAGATCTCCCATGAACCTACAACCTACAATTCAACAGACCATACTTACACATGTAGATCTCCTATGAGCTTGCAACAACCTGCAACTCAATGATCTTACAATGGAAGGATCTTCCTTGCCTTCTTTTCTAGCTCATAATTACAATACATGCAAATGGGTCTATAAATAGATCCCAGACTTAAACAATAACTTAGACTCTTAGTTTAGAATAATTATCCACACAGCTCAAGACTCAAAATAGCCTTTACATGCAATCACTTAGTTCAACTAACTAACTATTCATGCAACGAATAGTTATGGAACACACAGGCGACCGATGTCAGTCCCTGTCTAACTGGTGCTGACCGACATTGGCTGACTCCTCATCGATGTCGGTTGCCTTCTGCATTCATCTTGACCGATGTCGGTCATACTGCTGATGCCGGTACTTCTATAACTTTAACAACCTCTCCTCTTTGTCTACATAGTTGAAGCTTTTAGCTCTACAACCTAACAATAGTAAATATTAAGAACCAAAATCAAATTTATAGGCTTGTGGTGAAGTATACATGGGTGGTTAAACCATTGGACATTATTTGAAAGGATTAGTATCCATTGGGAATGTGTAAATTAATCCTTGATGAATAACTTTTAACCATGAATTTAATGTGGATGTAACCATGTATATATCATTTATTCAAGGTTATCCCAAAACAATATTCAATGTATGAGGAATCACGTAAGTTAGCACAAAGTGGGCAAAGTATAAGGACATACTATAATAATAAATTGTATATGTTTTAATAAGTTTCATGACATATTTTAAAATCCATTGATACTAATATTATATGGTTCCAAATAAGATGGTTTAATACCCATTATAGATAAAATTGATATGTTGTAAATGTTGAGTTTGGAGACATTGTCCATGAGAACTCACCATTGTGTTGCAAACACATACCTAGATATAGAGTGGAAAATAAATTTTTATAAGGTTTTGTGGTGGTAAATCATCCTCTTTAAATTATATATTATGCATAGTCCATTTTATGTATCTTAAGATAGAGGCCACATATGGTGTATCAACATTACAAGGGAGCAAGGTCATACATAATGCATCTAAAAGAACATCCATATAATGTGAAGAATTATGTAATAATTCTAGTAGTGAGTTTTTGGAATTAGTGTGTCTAGATTAGGAAAGAAAATGTCCCAAGGAGTATTATTGCTTCATGCACTCCCTTTGGTGCTTTGTAGTGATAGGTAAAAGCATATTGTAAACATTAAAATAATGAGGAGTATGTATGAAAATAGGGTTTGAGTCTCTTATAGATCATAATTAGTTAATTAGGCATGATATTTAACAAGTAATAATGACTAAAATGTATTAGACCATGAGATAATTAAAAAAACCATACATTGGAAACATGATTTTAAAATTTATAGGAATTTAGGGATCAGGGATAGAAAAAAATTAGAAAACTCTAAGTGACCTAGGGTTTGATGTTCAAAGATTGGGTTCACCAAATGTTTAACCCTAAAATGGTGTCTAGATCAATATTATCTATAATTATTAAAGTATTATTTATAAATGAAATGGCATAAGGGTGATAATCAAATATATACCAGGCCAATTAAATGCTAAACTCAAATATAAACGTAAAATGAATTTATTATGCTGAGATGGTCTATAATAGAAAGTACAACTATGATAGATATATAAATTACAAAGAAGTGAAGTGATTATTTTGTTTTGATTGTAATGTATTTCTATATTTATAAAAAAGATGGAAGGAGATTCTAGAACAATCATTGGATTTTGGATTTGACACATCTGGCTCTATAGACAATAACATCAACCTAAGCTGGTTACATTAATGCTATTATATGGGTTCAAAATATTATCTTGTACATAATATATGTTATAATAATATGTGGCCACCTAGATGTTTTTGTGTTTTACTTTGCCTTTGCTCTTATGCATTCAGATTTGGGTCGTAGACTATCATTCCTTGTGAAATGAAAAACCTTATCTTTTCATCTTCAATATGGCCTTGGGTAAAAATGGGTTAGTGGGTACATGGTGTCAAGTTGACTCCAATTAACCCTCTATCAAATGATTTTATGTACATAGCTAATACTTTGAAAAGAGCCTTAGACTAATGTAGTTATCCCCTATGTGTTGGCTTGTGTGTGCATCATACAATGTGTGTAAAGCAAGTACAATAATGAGCTAGCTTGTAACTTAGAAAATCAGGATCTTGGGTTGCTCCTTTAGTACTTCAAAATTGTAGATGTGTAGTTCATATGACTATTATGAAAATAGAAAAGATTTGTTCAATTGAATATTTGATAGAGTACTTTTGATCATTTGCCTTGGTCTCTTTGGTGTTTTTATAGGTGAGGAATGATTGAGGTTTGATTTTGTATTTATATCAATATTTTTGGATTAATAACTCATATTAAATCACTTAGGCTAATAATTAGGATACATTTCATTTGCAAATTAGATGAATCTAGGACATTAGATATTTGTGTTGGGATAGGATAGTAACATTGACTCTATTGTTTATCCTAGAGAAAGTGAATTTTTCTTACATAAATTTGAAAGGAAATGAAACATTATTATGGGATAATGTATAACATAAAAAACTAGTAAGAGGTAAAGATAAAATAAATTATTGGGATATAATTATTGCTATAGGTCAGCTTGATAGGAATTTATTGTCTATATCTAGACAAAAAAATTTATTTAATGATACCAGAGAGCATCATGTGTCCTCGTCTCTCTCTATATAATTTAACTAGTCTTTATTGATTAATAGTGGAGTTAAATTTCTGATACGATTACTAGGGTTGAATTAAAATATATTTTTTCACATTTTGTTCATCAACTAATTTTTTTAATAAATATAATAAATTTGACACATAAAGATATGATTAAAAATCATTACAACAAGGATTTATACAAGACACCTATTTGATTAAGTCACGTAGAATATGGTTAGAAACAATCTCTAGGTATGTGAATGGTTTTCTTATTTCCATACAAGATGAGTTTGGTATGATAAAGTTACATTTGGTAGAATAATCCTACCAATGTGCTTTTAATGTTGAAGATAAGAATTTTATAATACAACATCAAGGATGTGGAAAATTTAAAGGATGTGAAGGGCAAACCTATGGAACAAGGAAAACATATGCAAATAAGGAAGAGGCATCCATGCAAATTCCTTGTAGCATAACTAGAGATGTAGTTAAAACTATTATGGAATAAGAGAATTTGGAAATAGATGAATAAATATGGGATTAAATGGCACATGTTTTAGATGTGGCCAACATGGGCATAGAGCATATGATTTCCCTAAAGTGAACAAATAAAATAGAATAATTGATAAGAAAGTGCATGTAACACAAGTAAAGGACTCAAAAGTAGGAGATATTTCTCTTATGGAACCAAGCATGGAGAGAAATTAGTGTTGTGATGGGTCTTATTAAAACCAAATAATTAAGATATTAGCCTTATTATAGGAGAAACATATTCAAAATAAAGTGCAAAATTGATTATAAGTTTTTAAAATTGATCATAGATGGTGGTAGCCATAATAATCTAGTTTCCATAGATATTATGCATAAGTTTGGATTAAAGTGTGTTTATCATCCTAACACATATAAGATTTATTGGTTATATAAATATCATCAAGTAATGGTGATAGGGTACTTCAAGCTTAACATCTACATTGTAAGCCACCAAATGGAATATGGTGTGATGTGATACCAATGGATACTTGTCATGTCTTATTAGGTAGACCATGGAATTAAAATATAATTGTAATGCATAATTTGAGGAAAAATACATCTTAGATTACTAACGATGGTAATAAATTTGAATTTTTGTGTATAAATAAGTAGAGAAAATTGAAAGATTTTAGTTATTTATTTTTTTTAACTGGAAAGTTTCTTGATTGTGGATTTTTATTTTGGCTTAGGTTTTTATTGAATGTGGGTTTTGGGCTTACTAAATAATTTTTATAGCTTTGTATTGGAGAGAAGCTTATCTTGAATTAATGAATTTGTTTATTTTTATTTTATTCTATTATTTTGGATGATCTCTCTATTGAGATCATCTTTAAACTCACTTTTAATCTGTCATTATACTTAGTATGGGGTTGTAGTCATATAAAATTCAAAAATTGGTAACTTAAGCATGGTTAATGACACCCAATCCTTAAGTCCCTCTTAAGCTTACTTTCACTGATTCTCAATCATCCATGGCCTTCTAAAATTGATCCCCACTTAGCCAAGACCCTCTCTTTATGAATAATCCATCCCCATAGACCCCATCAGCTTAGGATAATAGGGCCCAACTTGGACACTAGCACCAAACCCTAGGGTTTCCAACTTTTAGTGCTATTATCCAAGTGCATCTTAGGCCCCAATGGTCATTTCTTTCTAGATTATTATCTTCAATCATGTCAAACTAACATTAATTCATTTAACCTATGACTAATAGATCCATATATAAGCACATTCAAAGATAATTTGGAAAGGGTTGGCAAATATCACTCAGGAAAGCAAGAATATAAGTAAGACCACTCAAGCATTCTTCCCTATTCTCTACATAAAGCTAGCCTATGCACTTTCAATCCAATTCAAGACCTTACACCAGTCGCTAATGATCTCAAGCATACTTAGTTTTAGAATTTCTTGAATTTCATTCACTATTACACCAAGCACTTATAAAGGAAGAACTACATATGGCTTGATTCCTCCTCATATTATTGGTATGTAAGCAACGTGCCCACTCATGAGGTGTGAATCATGTCTAGTGCATCTTACACACACTAACCCCTTTTCCCCATTTCTCAAAGTTTATTTTAATTGCATATAATATACAAGTACACAAATATTCATCTCTATAGGGATCTTTATTAATAGTGAGGACCTAAAAATTAGTACACAGGCTCACAATGAATAAGCAAACAAAACCCATAAAGATTAAATATTTAGGATAATAGTGCCAGAGAAGGACTATAACATCAAATCCCAAGGTGTCCAGTTTCAGTGCTCATATATAATATAGAAATGAATTTCAAGATTCTATTTATGTTAATGTCCTAGTCCTACACATAAATTTCTAGAGCCTGTTTCAATCAGATCAATCAATTTCCAACTTTGTTTTATTTTCTTCTCCTTATTAATATTTTTAGAAAAGTTTGAATTACAATCTAATTTACACAAATTAGTAGCTTAATCATTCCATATTTATTTATTAATTTCTCATTCTAGACCTTTAACTAAAATAGGAATAATACACCAATATTCTTAAAATTGTTAAATCATTTGGTGAACCTAACTTTAAATTTTGCATTAAAACCCTAGGGTAAATTCCTAGCATATTTTTTCCATTAATTTATAAATTTTAACTTGAATAGTTAAATTATAAATTCCTCTCAAATTTTTAAATTTTATAGTAAACTTTTTTTAAAAATTATTTCAAACCTTAGTTACATACATTAAGTCCCATTAATTTTCTAGTATTAATCCAATAATTTCCTAATTTTTTACTTAAATCTCTACAATTAGAAATTTAATTCTAATTTTATTTCAAACCCTACTTATATCAACTAGCTCTCAGTAATTTTCCAATTATTTTCTAATTTTTTAGTTTCATATTAAAATCAAAAAATCACTTCAAATTTAAAAAATTCATAGTAATTTTCAAAATTTTATTTTTCACAAAACCCTAGTTACATCTACTAGGTCCTATTAAATCAAGCACTTTCCCATTAATTTTTGAAATTTTTCTTAAATAATTAACTCAAATAATTAATTTCAATTTCAAAATTTTGTAGTATTTTGCAAAAATATATTTCATAAATCCCTAGTTGCATGTACTATCTCCTTTTTGCTTCTTGAGGTATCACCTTACATCTATAATCAAATTGAAAAAATGATTCTCACTTATGTACAATTTTTTCTTATATTTCTTGCAAATAACAAGGAAACCATAATGGGCCCTATCATGTATATGAATGATGAAGTATATCATGTGCTAGTATAAAGCTCCATCCTTTTGAATTTCATTTTTATGTTTCATTATATGGGATAATATTACAAAATTCATTGCCAAAAATGCACGATATTTCAAAATTATTTTTGCATACCCTCTATCATGCATATGGAAAAAATTTCAATTTTATCATGCTAAACATGTTATAAATGTTATGATTTATGTCAAAATTTTCTATTCATTCATACATAAATTCATGCTTTCTATCTCTCATATGGAAAAAATTTCAATTTTATCATGCTAAACACATTAGAAATGTCATACCACATGTCAAAGTTCTTTATGCATCAATGAATAAATGCATGCTCTCTCTCCCTTGCTTGTTATCTCTCATGTGGAATGTTCTTTATAAAAATATTTTTTTACAACTTATAACTCCAATTACATTAAATTTATCCCACATACATTGTTTCTACCTAGAGGATCCATTGCATAAGCTAACAACCACTTGTTAAGTTTCAATGCCATATCTTATACATAGGAAACAATTTCCTTCTCCTCCTCTCCCTCAAGAGGGTGATAGCTACTTTCCCTCTAACCAATTCCAAGATATCACCCCTTAAAAATGTGAGGCATCCCATACTATTGTTCCTAATGCATACATTCAACGTATAGCTTCATTAAACCCTCTTCAACATATGTTCTTACATATTCAATCGGAAGCAACTAGGGTTTGCATTTGTGATACTCTAAGGGATAAAATAACTAGTATGAGCAAGATAATTTTAGATTAAAAATTAAAAATAATATATTACATGAAAATATCACAACATTGGAAAATTATATTATAATACAAAATACTCAAAGGCACTCTAGTGTCAATCATGTATATGCACCTTCACCTAATCAATTGGTTACAATAAATATTACATATCAAAATAATAAATCAAAATAAAATAGCTCTACTAGTGATTTAAAAAAATTCAAAGATAAAATAAGAGTCCAAGTGAGGTAATAAGGAAAATGGTTAAATCTAAGTTGATCAAACTACCTCCTCTACATCTAGTGAGAAGAACCGGATATTATTTTGAATATCATAGAATGCATGGGCATCACATAGATTCATGTTTGGCATTGAAACAATATATACATTAGATAATTGCTAATGAGGACCATATACAAGGTAAATTATTTAAGAAAACCACATTGACACATGGAACACATTCATAAAGGGTCAAATTCAAAAATAGTACAAAAGTGGATACCAAAACATAACTCAGAACAACAAAAAGATCAAAAAGCATAATCAGAGTAACAAATAGTAACACAATCATAGGTAAAGCACAAAAAATATGCAAATATACCTCTCTATAATGATTTTCAACTTTCAAATTAGTAAGGATTTGGTCAAAAATATCTACAATAGTTTGATTTTCAAGGTCAAGGGTTGGGCAAGCATGTTCAAGTCATCACTACTCCTATTCTAGTAGTTGATAATGTTTGTCACCAAGGTTTGGGATTTATGTAACATCCTAAGGAAAATCATTCATAGACATAATTTATCAAAGGAAAAAATCTAGATACAACAAAAGTCAACACTACAATTCTATTGGTTGAAAATCAAGATGATAATGATGAATGGAATAATCTAGGTTATTATGATTTTCAAGATACCAACAATTAATTCAAATATCCATAACCATATTCATAGTCATTCCCTCATGCTTCAAAGTCATTCATGATTCCTTTTTTTGATATAGGACACCATGATAGGGAGTCTCTCATGAGACTCATCGATTAGTATCATTTCCTTAAAATTATCCTATAAATAATTTTTCAAAAGTGCTCGTACATAGTTTATTTTTTCTTTCTTATACATATTTATTTTTCAATTTTTTGTACATAGTTGATTATGATTAATTGTACATATTCTCTTATTATTTATTGTACATATTTCAAATATTTAAAAATATCAAAACATTAAAATATATCAAAACAGCAAAAACATTTTAATTATATGCATCATCTATGCTTTACATTATTACTACTAGCTAAGACTTACATTTTTGTTTCATGCTATTGTATGTTGATTCATCTACATTACCATGATTAAATTGATCTCATTTGATTATTTACAGTGAGATCTAGATACTTACTTGCTTCAATATACACATTGAGGGGGCATCACACTTGTACATTCAAGGCACACATCGATATACATACCCACTTGGGGCATCTTATACATGACTACACCATCTAGGTTATGTCATTCCTACACTCCACATTCTAATTTATCATGTTGATGTACATTATCTACTAGCTTATATAGATTAATTTATCAATATATCATCTGTATCAAACACTTATGTATTTCCTAGCATATACCTAGTCTTGTACTAAACATGTCTTACATACTTTCCCTCTTGATTTGACTTGTTTGATGTGATTGTATCTTTCCAATATTTACATGTTTTAACTTCTTGCTTAGTGTAACTTGATGTGATTACATTTATAGTTCTTACTTGTCTCTTACATGTGCCTCAGGACATTTACCAATGTCCTCTGCTTCTATTCATGTGTGTGCCTTAGGACATTTTCCAAATGTCCTTTGTGTGTACTCTTATATGTGTTTGTGGCCCTTGTGAAAACTTTTTTTACTCCACTTATATGTGTATGTGGCATTTTAACATGCTTTATATGCTTTCTTTCTAGCTTGAGTGACATGTGCCCATGTCCCTTATTTGTCTGGCCCCTTGGCCAGCGTTATATGCTTCTTGATTCTTGCTTTATGTGCTTGTTGTTTGATTCCTTCTCTATTATTGTAATGCCATGATCTAGAACATGATCATGGCATTACAATAATAGAGAAGGAATCAAACAATAACTAATAACTAATAACTAACATGATCTTGGATGTTATGATGGATATCATGTTCCATCCCTATAACTAATAACTAACATATCTAGTTTTAATTCAATTATAATGCATTGCACATGTTATTACATTATTATATCTATCTAGGCATACACCTATTGATATAACAATCTATGAATTCAAACCATGCTATATCTTGAGATATCTTATTGATTATGATTGTTATATCATGTATATTTTCTAGTTTAACACACTTTTAGGGTTTCTTCTTTTGACGGAATTTATTACAGGGTACCTATTCCTACCCTCAAAAGAGGGGTAAATAAACAAGGGTTTTTCTATAAAGATCAAATATCCTATGAATAAAAAAATATAGGTTTAAAACAACCAAAATAACAACCAGTCATCAAACCACTCAGAACAGACCAAGTAGATAATCAAGAATCCAAAATAGTGATTAGTTTTAGCCCAAGACAATAGTGCCAAGGCTAGACTATAACACTAAACATTAGGGTTTTTGTTTTTGACATTATTATCCAAATATTAAAAAAAACTATTATTTCTAGAAGTAGGTAGAAAGGTAGGTTCAACTATAATTTTGTACAATCAAACTAGTTTAGATTAGTAGTTTTTAGTATAGTTTTCTCAAAGAATCTAGGCATAGGAGGCATCATGCGTAGAATGATTGGTTCTCACTTCTAATTTTAGATATGGAAGTTGGTATAACTTCTAGATTATAATCCATGTTTTATAAACCATTTATTAGGTACATATTGCAGAACAATTTTACATCTTCTCTTTTAGTTTTCAATATTATGTAGGCATTCTCAGTAGTTACATGCCTTACTCCATTTATAAGTGGTTAACATCATTTCAGAGTGGATTTCATACAAGCCTAACCTCCAAATTCTTGAGTACCTAAGTGGCTTCTAAAAAAGTCAAATTTTTAGTTTTAGAGTGACTTTTATATAAACCTAATCTCCATCTTTTTTGAGTTGGCTAACATTAGCCTAGTTTCCATCACACATTCAGCTATCCACACCACATTTTTAGTTTTTTAAAGCATTCATGGGCTTTAGAATATATCTCATATGAAATAATTATTCATACCAATATTAGTTCATAGTTTCACTTCACAGGGAAATGATGGATCCAAAGAGCCAACCTTTGTATTCTTGACCCACCTATTCAAAGGGATTGGACACACAGTCCAAACATTGATTAGCACATGCATGATCATCTAGCTTCAATTAGTAGGTGATGATGGAGCCAAAGTGCCAACCTTTTCATTATTGATCCACTTTCTAGGGAATTAAGCACTTATCTTTATTCATGATATAACTTTTGATACAATATCATCCAACACATCCAACATTACTCATCCTTACTCATTATCAAGACAGGTTTTATATTGGTTCATGTACCTGATGAGGTGTATTCATTCCTTTCTCTTCCTCTCTCTTAGATTTGCACATTCTTATTTTATATCACATATAATAATAACTAATCTACTCTTCAGTTTCCTTTTGTAGATTCACACTTGAACAACATGCTCTCTATGCACTATCCAACATTACTTAGCATCACAAGCTTCATGGGCTTCACCTTTTTAGGTAAGTTTAGCTACACTTTCTATTTTCCTTTATCATATTATTTTGCTTTCTTACATCACTAAAATAAATTGGGGGTAAATTTAGTCATATAAATTGCAAAAATTGGTAACTTGAGCATGACTAATGACACCTAATCTGTAGGTCCCTCTTGCTTACTCTCATGACCCTCTTAGGCTTAATTTCACTAATTCCCAGTCATTAATGCCCTTAAAAACTTGATCCCCACTAATCTAGGACACTCTCTTCATGACTAATCCATCCCCCTAGGCCCCATCATCTCAATATAATAATTCCCAACTTGGACACTAGCATCAGACCCTAAGGTTTCCAACTTTTGATGTTATTATCCATGTACATCTTAGGCCCCAATAGTCATTTCCTTCTAGATCCTTATCTTTAATCATGCCATCTTGACATGAATTCATTTAGCCTATGACCAATAGATCTATATATAAGCCCATTCAAAGATCATTTCTAAAGGGTTGGTAAATATCACTCAAGCAAGCAAGAATATAATCAATACCACTCAATAAATCTTTTTTATTCTCTACATACAGCCAACCTATGCACTTTCAAGCCAATTCAATACCTTACACTAGTCCCTAGTCATCTCAAGCATACTCAATTTTAGCATTTCCTACATTTCATTCACTATTGCACCAAGCACTCTTAAAGGGAGAACTACATTTATCTTAATCCCTCCTCAGAGTATTGGTATGTAGGTATTGTGTCCACACATAAGGTGTGAAGAATATCTAGTGCATCTTACACACACTAACCCCTTTTTTTCTATTTTCCAAAGTTTCTTTTAATTACATAAAAGATACAAGTACATGAATAATCAACTCTATAAGGAGCTCTATTGACAACAAGGACATATTAATTGGTACACAGGCTCACACTGAGCAAGTGAACAAAACTTAGAAAGATTAAATCCTTATGACAATAACACTAAATAAATACTATAGTGTCAGAGCCTAAGGTGTCCAATTTTATTTATCCTATCCAATTAAGAAACAAAGTTTAGGATTCTATTTGCGATAGTGTCTCAATCTTGCACACAAATTTCTAGACCCTGTCTCAGTCAGAATAGTCTAGAATAAGGTAAGTTCAATTCTCTCTCTCTCTCACTGCTAGTTTTAGAAAAGGTCTAATTGTAATTTAATTCCAAAAATTAGTATATTTAATTATGAATATTATTTACTAATTTCTCCTACTCAGACTTGTTTATTAAATAAGAATAAAACTACATTTTTCCTAAAATAACAAATCAGGGGTTTTGTAATATTTATTTTTATTAATAAATTTATTAGAATTTTGATGGATTAAATTCTAAGAAATATTTATTTAATTTTCTTGTTATGTTTTTTTGGTTATTTTATTGACACTTCTAATGGTGGTGACATGAAATATTTTAAAATTAGGTAAATCCTTAAGATAAGTACAATTTTATATTATGTTTGAGAGGGGTAGCTCCCTAATATGATTTGGGATTTTTGGGGGGATTTTGTGTACTTTTGATGAGAAAGTATAGAAAAGAAACAAAAAATTTAAAGGAAAGAGAAAGATTAAATAAAAGAGAGGAAGAAAATAGATAACAAGAAGATTAGAAACCTACAGTGGAGTAAATGTAGAGCTTTACCTAGATAAACCAATTGAAATGAATATAGATTGGATAGTTTAACAAAAGAAACTTTTATCTACAGAAAAGGTGAAAAATACATACTTCAAACATGGGAATGAATACATCACCAGAGATATTTTTAGATGTAAATTTATATGGAATGTCTTTGTATTTTAGGCTAGAAATGAATGCAAAGTTTCATTTTACTCCTTTAAAACAAGGTTTCATTTGTCACCAAATAATTCTAGTTTGTAATCTTACTCTCACATGAAAATTAGAATTGAAAATAGAGGATAGATATAAGTTCACACAAAAGTACAAAATTATTTCGTCAAACATATTACATGCATATGACACAAAATTTGTCCACCAAAATTTACAACACAATAAATATATTATCAGAAAATTTACATTAAATATAAAGAATAATTAAGTATTAATGACTACCTTCAACTATTAACATCATCACATATTTTAAAATTAAAAATTATCAACACTTTCACAATAGCATATACTTTCTTTGTAGTGATTTTGTAATCACCTCCTTATCTTGCTTGAGAGAAAAGCCTCCCGTTTGAGCTAAGAGTAAAATTTTGAACCCCTTTTACAATTACACTTTTAATTTTTATAATATTTTTCTTACACAAGTAGTTACATAACTAATTTTTTTTATTCAACTAGTATTTTAAGTCTAAGTCAACACAAGTTGAGTTGACATCTTCAAATGGCTTTATAACTTGCAATCTAGAACATTAATTTCATTCAAAAAAATGATATGACTTAAGCTTATAAATTCATTTGATGTTGGGTTTAGATTTGAATTTGAGTTTGAACTTAAGTCAAATATTGAAGCCATAAAGTAACATCATTGAGATGGTCTTTACATTTCTCATTATTTTTTTCCCATAGACTTAGCTACAACCCACAACTTTTGATTAATTCTCAAATCTTTGCTAAAGATTATACCTAAGCCTTAATTCTAATTCCTATTATTATTCATAGACATTACATCTATTTTGAGTGATGAGACTTGGAATTTATTAGAAAGGTTGTATTTTTTATCACTATGATTATGTCTACATTTGAGTTTGGAAGAGTGCCTCTTTTCACAGATATATATTTAATATGTGTGCACATGTTGTGATATTGGATTTGAGCATTGTCCATGGCTGATATAATTCCCCATTCTCCATGTGTGGTCTCTTTATATCCTTGCCTAGCCATATATGACCTTATAATTTATGACCTTCCAATAAATTTTAGTTTCCTAGAATTTATAGAACACTTGTAGGTTGTGAATTACTATATGTAATGAGTGAAATACCACCATCTTGCACCATGAATCTACCCAAATATCTTAGAGATGGTATTTCCCATTCTAATGTGTATATAGGGATCATTTTTATTCCATTGTCACTTGTAGTTTCTAACCTTCCAAATAGTAGCCTATGTGCCATAAATGTCTACCAAACAACCAACATATACTCATGATGCATATGCTTTTGTAACATTTGATTTGCATGATTTGGATTTTTAGGAAAGAACTTATAACACTATTTTCTCACATCCCTACCTAAAATATTTTTTTATGGCATCATATTATAGATAGTTGGTTTTGTGGCCATCATTAAAATGGAATTGATTTACAGAAGATTGTGTAGTTCTTGAACAATAGTTTCTAAAACATGTTTGGGTGAAAACTAAGTTTGAGATCCATTGCATGAAGAATCAAGTTGTGTAAATGAAGTTAAAGATTGATTTTCATGTTTTTTTTTATCTTGTGTTAACTATAGTATTGTATCTAAATCAAGATCTTTGCACTACCATTGAATGGAGATAAAAAATTATTCAAATAATTGAAGTTGTTTGTAATAAAGATACAAGCCATATCAACTTACAATTTTAT
Organism: Torreya grandis; assembly: GCA_037957365.1. Lineage (NCBI taxonomy): Eukaryota > Viridiplantae > Streptophyta > Pinopsida > Cupressales > Taxaceae > Torreya > Torreya grandis. The sequence goes on from JARHVA010008211.1 coordinate 277,445, forward strand.
TGAAGCCAAAGGTTGGTCTATTAAAAGCATATTATATTGAATCTAGATCCATGTGGATAAAAAAACTTTGAAAGGTGATTAAGTTGTTATTATGGCTTGAGAACCTCTGAAGACATTTCAAAAAAAAAGCACAACAAACTTTTGAAGCATAACAATAACGTGCATATCATTACCAAAAATAATTTAATTGATTCCACAACCAAATTAACTGACTTACTTTATATTATATTCTAATTTATGAGATTCTTGAGATGTTTCTTCAATTTTTTAATGCCTAACTACAATTGCTTTTACATATGTTATATTTTATTTTAATGAACTCAAAAACTATCAAGAACAAGAAAATTAACAATAGGCCAAGATCTTGAAACAATATTCAGAATGGATTCATATTGATTTCTTAAACTAATTACAAACCCAAACCATGCTTAAATAATCCTCAACTTAGAATTTAGAGTTGACATGCAAAAATTTGAAAAATCTAAAAATCTAAAAAAAATGTCTATTTTTAGCAACTGTTATTTATAGTAAGTTTTGCATGCAAGTGCACATGGCTCTAAAAATTTATTGAAATAACCTAAATACTAAAATTATCCTATATAACTAAATTCAACTGAATTTAATTTTTGGTTCTAAAAATATACAATTTCTAAAAATAGAAAATTCCCAAAAAAATCATTAAATGTTAATTTTGGACCCTCATATGATCATGTTTAGCCTCTAAAAAATATCAAAATAAAATATAAATGGATAGAGTGGATTAGGGAAGAATAATTTTTTTTGATACAGTCATTTTATCACATGGAAGAGCTCAAATGGATTTATGAGTCAAAAGTTATGGCCACTAGAAGGTTGGCCTATTTTTTCTACATCATTCTCCTCTGGTTGAAAATAACTCAGCTCCTGTGAGTTGTCCTAATTATACTGCTGTCATTTCTCCTTTTCAATATTATTTATCTCCCATTCCATAGTCCAAGTCTTGTCTTCCTACTATGATCCTTCCCACTACACCAAATACCTATTATAATTCCCTTGCCTTGTGCTCATTGTCTTCATATCTAAAACCTCCACTATTTTTTATTCTTCTTTAGAACTTATTACTCCCAATTTAATTATTCATCTTTGTCATCTTCACCATCTTCTCCATGGATTTCATATAAATATGAAACATTAAATACTAGAGATATGTCAAAATTCTATGGCAAACTTACCTCATAGGCATTATCATAACTTTTTTTCACAATTCTACATGGTCTAATTTTATTATACTTCAACTTATTGTATGTGCCTTTTAGAAATATCTCTTTCCTTAAGTAAACCATTACCAAATATAGTTTTTCAAATAAATTAGATCTTCTTTTGACATATATTATTTTTTTATATTTCTCATTACTTTTTTTCAACTTTCTTCTTACTCCTTGCAACTGTTGCATATGCTCTGCAAACACTTTTGCATCATCACTAATTTGATCTGCAATTACAAATTGTACCAAGTCTAAAATACCCATAGGATTTCTCCCATAAACAATTTGAAAATGTGACTTTCTTATTAATCTATTCACTAAACTATTATATACAAACTTATCTTATGGTAATAATCAAGTCCCATTGCTTTGGTTTCTCTCCCATTATGCATCTCAATAAATTTCTCAAGCTCCAATTCACAACTTCTATTTGTCCATCTTTTTGTTGGTGATATGAACTACTGAATTGTATCTTCATACCCATCTTATTTAACAAAGTCCTCCAAAAATGACTTAGAAATTTTGTGTCCCTATCTGAAGTAATAGTTTTTAGAACACCATGCAATCTCACAAAATCCATAAAAAATAATTTTGCAACTCTAGTGGAATCATTCATTTTCTTACATGCAATGAAATGAACCATTTTATAAAATATATCTACACAAATAAAAATTTAATCGTTACCTCTCTTTGTGTTTGGAAATCCCAACACAAAGTCCATACTCAAATCTATCCATGGTCCTCTTGGAACCAGTAATGGCATGTATAGTCTAGTATTTTATGCATGTCCTTTAGCCTTTTGACATATTCTGCACCTTGAAACATACCTTGTTACATCTCTCTTCATTTTTGGCCAAAAATAATTTTCCTCCACCATATCTATTGTCTTCATCTTACCAAAATGTCTAGCTAAACCACCACTATGTAATTCTCTTATTATATTATCTTGTAGGGACCCAACTAGAATGCATAATTATTTCCCTTTAAAGAGATAACCTTCTTGTATAATATACTCATCATGAATAATATCTTTCCCACCTGCTAATGAATTCATATACTATTCAACTATCTTGACAAAATATGGATCAGTATCATATAATTCTTTGATAACTTCAAATCCAACTACTTCAATCAAAATAGTAGTTAATAATGTTACTCTCCTGCTCAATACATTAGCTACCTAATTCTATTTTTTTAATTTATGCATCAACATTAAAGTATACCCATACAATGAAGAAACCCACTTTGCATGCCTACTATTCAACTTATTTTGTGTATTCACATATTTCAAAGCCTCATGATCTGTAAATAAGATAAATTCCTTAGGCACTAGGTAATGCATCCAATGTCTCAATGCTTGTACACTTGCATATATTTCAACATCATAAGTAGAATACTTTGTCCTTACCTCATTTAATTTCTCACTAAAATATGATATTGGCTTTCCTTCTTGACTCAACATAGCACCAATTCCCACAAATGAAGCATCACAATCAACCTCAAACACTTTGTTAAAATCTAGTAATGCTAAAATTGGTCTTTTTGTAATCTTCTTCTTCAAAAATTCAAATCTTTCTATGGCTTCTCTAGTCCATGCAAATTATTTCCCTCTCATGCAATTTTTTATTGGTGCCACAAAAGTACTAAAAATTTTAATAAACTTTCTATAAAAAGTTGTTAAACCATGGAAACTTCTTACCTCTGTAATGCTTTTTGGAATAAGCCACTCAACAATTGCCTTTATCTTTTCTTCATCCATTTTCATACCATCTACTGAAACTACAAATCCCAAAAACACCAAACTATTCTTTATAAACCTACACTTCTTCAAATTTGCATACAACTTATCCTTCTTAGCAAATCCATTACCATTCTCAAATGTTGTAAGTGTTCTTCTTTAGTATTACTGAATATCAAAATATCTTCAAAATAAACAAACACAAACTTGCCAATATATTCTCATAGCATTGTATTCATCATCCTTATAAATGTGTTAGGTACATTAGATCATTCGAATGGCATCACCATCCACTCATATAGACTATCCCTAGTCTTGAATGTAGTTTTTCACTCATCTCATTCATGAATTCAAATCTGATAATATACACTCCTTAGATCAATCTTGGTAGAATATTTTGCTCCTATAAGCACATCCATCATATCATCTAAATGAGGTATAGGAAACCTATAATTTATTGTAATTTTATTAATTGCTCTACTATCCACACATATTATCCATCCTCCATCTTTCTTTGGAGTTAGCAATGTTGGTGTTGAACATGGACTCATACTCTCCCTTAGCAATTCAGTAACCTATTTATTTAATTTTGTATGTTCTATTGGACTCATCCTATAAGCTACTTGATTAGGTAGAGTTGATCTTGGAATCAAATCAATGTGATGCTAAATATCTCTCTTCTCATTTGGTAACTCATCAGGCATCACATCTACATATTATTTCAACACTCTTGTTACTTTTGTTGGTATTGGCACCATTTTCATTTTTCCATTATTTGATACTAGTGCATAACATCAACCTACTACTTTCATATCTTGGATAAATTATTTAGTATAAAGCATGCTTTCTATCTTCTCTTCCTCTTCAAGAGGTAAAAAACTACCTTTGTACCACCTTTTCAAAAAGTGTATGTGTTCTTTGCCCCATCATGAAATACTTTCCTATCAAATTACCATGATCTTCCCAATAACACATGACATGCATCCATCTAAATAACATCGCACCATATTTCATCATTGTGTGTTTTCCTATAGAAAACATGATTAAATAGCTTTTATCTACTATAATCTCATTCTCTTTCTTAAACCATGAAATCCAATAAGGGTTAGGATGCTTTTCACATTGTAGATTTAATTTCTTAATCATTTCTTTAGAAATCATATTTTCACAACTACCACCATCTATAATTACTTTACATATCTTTCCACCCAAATTACATCTTGTTTGAAAAATATTTGATCATAGCCATACATGACCACCATCTTTATCCTACATTTGATCAATCCTTGGAGTGATCATGGTTCTTCTCATAATGAGATTCTCTCCAAAATCAACTAGTGTAACTTTAGTATTTTACTCTTCTATTTTAGCCTCATCTAGATTTACTCATGGGTGATCTTCTTACCTCATTTTTTGATCTTGATAGTGTGGACACTCAAACACTTTGTGCCCTTCTTCTTCACATCTATAACAGACATAAGATCTATGTTGATTTAGAATCCATCCTCTAACACCACCATAACCTCATCCTATCTAAAATCCTCTTCATCTTTGTTGGTATTGAAACCCTTGCCTATTATCATCTTGCCTTTCTACACCATGTGATGATTCACCTTTATTGGCAATAAATCTGAGAAGAACCTCCTATAGTAGATTACCTCCTACAATATATTTAATCAAAATATGTTGAAATAAAATAACTCTTACGGATAACAGAAACACAAAAAGCTTATATTGATAACAGACCACTTTGAGGGGGCAACCTCCTTTGAGCAAGCTCAATACAATAAATTCATGAATGCCTTCATTGGGCCTCAACACTTATTTATATACTAACTCTATTCTAACAACTACTACTTCCCTTGTATGTGGGATAATTCAAATATGCTCTAAGGGATGACTTACAAAGCATATGCATCCATAGCAATTATTACACTAATACTGCAAAGAGAAGGGTAAGGCACGGGTTCCTAACATCCCCTCCCCCTTATAAAAATCTTTTCCCTCAAAGCTTCAGATGTGGGAATTGTTGTTGAATCTAGAAGAGTGGTTCCCATGTTGCATCTTCTAGTTGCATGCCATGCCATTGGATTAAGACCTCTATGATGGAGCAGAATCAAAGTTGGCAAGTGCACCTGTCTAAGATTGCTTTTGGCTCAAAAAGGATGGATCCTTCATTATCAAGTGTTGGTAAAACTATCTACACTCACATGTTGGATCCAAGAACTTGCTTTAAACACGAGACATGAAAGATGGGATGAACTTGGGAGGAAGGTGGAAGCTCTAACTTATAAGCAACTAACCCAATCTTTTGGAGAACCTTATATGGCCCATAAAACTTTGGAGCAAGATTTTGTCACCCTTTTAGTTTCAATGATGATTGTTTGTATGGCTGTAGATGAAGAAAGACCATATCACTAGGTTAAAAGGTACGCTTAGAGTGGTGCTGATCAGCTTGCTGCTTCATTCAATTCTGTGCCATGTGGAGATTGTCTTGTAAGGTGCAAAGAATTTGATCCTAGTTTTAGAGAGTAGTGTCAATTGCCTAAATTGGTGAGTTGCTAAGATTATATGGAAGAAGTAGTGGCAATGCTTAACCATAAACTACTTCATAGGGAGTCATTTTGGTGGAAGTGTGGTATGAGGTATTGTACCACCATTCAACTAGGGGAAGCCACTTGGCCCATTGATGTTGTTATTTTGAAGAAAAGCAATGAAGTAAGGTCTCTAAGCATTTGTTGACTATTTCTATTTGGCCATCTATTTGTGGGTCGTACCCAGAGCTCATTCTCAAGTGTGTGCCTATGCAATGAAATAGTTCCATCCAAAAATGGCTGGTGAAAGTGGCATCATGATCTGAGAAAATTAAAGAAGGAATGCCATGAAGATGGAAGATCTGATCCAAGAAAACTTGTGCAACTATGGAGGCTATGTATGGGTGGCTGAGTGCACAAAAATGACTATATTTGAAGAGGCAGTCGACTATGACTAGGATCACTATCTTTCCCCCAGATTTAGGGAGGCCCTCAATGAAATCCATGGAAATATCTATCCAGATCCTAGTAGGAATGGGCAAAGGCTCAAGCAAATTGGGAGTCAATGTGGTTTCACCTTTGTTTCATTGGCAGGTATCACATTCGGCCACCATCTATTTAATTTTGGCTTTCGAGCCTTTCCAAAAGAAGTGTCGATGTGCCCTCTCATAGGTTTTGAGAAATACTGAGTACCCTACTAAGGGGGAAGCATGGATTTCATAGAAGATGGCCTAATGTAGGTCTTTAATTTGGGAAAGCACCAAAAAACCCTTGTATTGTAGAGAAGCACCATCCCATGAATAATGTGGTACTATAGAGGGGTTAGTGGCTAATTGATGAATGATGTGGCATAAGGAGGGATCATTGTATACCCTTGTTGGATAGATTTCAACTAATTTAGAATGGGCATGGAGATGGTAGAGAGGAAAGGCTAGTCCTCAAAGGTTCTTGAGAGAGCATCAGCCACAACATTGTCTTTTCCCTTCTTATAGGTGATCTCATAATCATAACCCATGAGTTTGCTAACCCTCTTCTATTGAGTTGGGGATGAGACCTGCTATTCCAAGAAATATTTCAAACTCTAATGATTAGTTTTGATGCAAAAATGATTTCCCAATAAGTAGGGTCTCTATTTTTGTACTGCATGTAAAATTTCCATCATTTCCTTTTCATATGTAGACAAAGCTAAATTGTGGCTAGAAAGGGCTTTGCTAGTGAAGGCAATTGGTCAGCCCTCTTGGAGAAGAACAACACCCAAGCTGATGCCACTAGCATCACTTTTGATGGTGAAAGTTTTGTTGAAGTCTAGCAGTTCTAAAATTGGTGTGCTACACATAGCTTGTTTGAGTTTGACAAATGCCTTATCAGCTGTTGCACCCCAGGTGAAAGCATCCTTCTTCAATAAAGAAGTCAAAGGAGCCATGATCTTTCCATAATATTTGACAAACTTGTGATAGTATCCTATTAGGCTTAAAAAACCATGAAGGCTCTTTAAGGTGGTTGATCGAGGCCAATTCTACATAGCACTAATTTTTTTGGGTCCACGTGAACCCCATTGGCTGAAATAATGTGCCCCAAATAGTCAATTTCCTCTTGACAGAATGAACACTTGGATTTCATGGGACATAATTGATTGTCTGCTAATAGTTGTAATGCTCTGTTAATATGTTGTAGATGCTTGGCCCATGTGCAGCTATAAATCAAAATGTCATCAAAGAAAACTAAAATAAATTGATAGAGAAAAGGCCAAAATATTTTATTCATGAGTGCTTGAAAAGTGGAAGGGGCATTTGTAAGGCCAAATGGTATGATAAGGAACTCATAGTGACCTTCATGTGTACAGAAGGCTATCTTAGAAATGTCATCAGGATGCACTCAGATTTGATGATAGCCAGAATGTAGATCCAACTTGGAGAAGAATTTGGCCCCATGGAGCTCATCAAGAAGCTCATCGATGATAGGAATTGGGAATTTATCCTTGATAGTGAGGTGGTTAAGGGATAAAAAGTTAATGTAAAGGTGCCATGACCCATCTTTTTTGTGGACAAGAAGCACTAGGGAGGAATATGGGCTAGTGCTAGGGTGAATAACTCTAGACTTGAGGAGTTCCCAGACTAAGTTCTCAATTTCAGTCTTTTGTAAATGGGGGTAATGGTATGGCCAGATGTTGGGTGGGATGCTTCTTAGAAGAAGAGGAATGTGGTGATCTTTAGGGCATGAAGTGGGTAAACCTATTGGTTCTAAAAAAATGGTTGCATGCTTGTTGAGTATGGCTTGTAAATTTTTAGGGTGGTTTGTAGCAGTGGAGGGCTAGAGTTGAATGGAATGCAGCTATGTAATGACCCCATGTGAGCCTTTCTTCAAAAGTTTTTCCATTTGATGAGAACTGATGATGCTAGAAAATCTTAGCAATAACCCTTTTAAGGTGTGCTTTTAACCATTATCTATGAACTACATCCAAATCTCAGAGAAGTCCCATAAAATAGGTCATAATGTGTGAAGCCATTATGCCCCTAAAATCACATCACACCCTCCTAAAGGTAGGGCAAACATATCAGAGAAAAAATTATAATCACCCATTACAATACACACATTTTGACAATTCCCTTTACATGGTAATGTGCCCCCATTAGCAATCATGACTTTAAAGCTAGAACAAGGGTATACAAAGTAGTCTACCGCCTTAGCAATGTGAGGATCAATGAAATTATGAGTACTACCTAAGTCAATGAGGATTGTGAGAGGGATACTTTTGAAGCACCCTTTGACCTTCATGGTTTAGGGAGTGGTGACACTTGCTAGTGCATGCACTAAGATCTTAGGTTGAGTCCCTTGAACCACTGGGTCCTCTATAGTGCCAGGTTCTTCTTGAGCATCTTGAAATTTTGGAATATCAAGCTCACTATCCTGCTCTAGTGGTGACTCCACATCTAGCAAGCAAAGTTTTTATTGGACACACCTATGACCTCTAACCCATTTGTCATCATAGTTGTAACATAATCCATTCTCTTTACAAGCCCACATCTCTACCTCAGTCAAGCACTTGATTGGTGTGGTTATGGTTGTCTGTTGATTCATTATGTTCTTTACTAGTGAAAAGGTGGGAGGTTGACGCTGTGTGGAGAGTTTATCTTCTGATAACCTAGCCAAACCCAAAACATCTATCATATTTTTAAGTTAAAACTTTTTTACCTCCAAGCAAATTAGCTCTTTGAGGCCACTAACAAAGCAGCTTTTAAGAAGTCATCTGACAACCCTTCAGTGTGATTAGCAAGTTTTTCAAATTCAATTTAATATTCATGAATAGTATCTATTTGACAGAGTTTGGTGAGAGCTCCTATGAAATCCTTGAATGCTGAGGGACCAAACCTGCCCAAAATTAAGGATGCAAAATTTGACTAATTGGGTTCATCATTTGACTTGAGATACCAATAGTACCACTGAAGTGCTTCTTGTTCCAGATGAAAGGAAGTAATTGGGACTTTGTTTGCAGAATAAGTATTATGGAGGTTGAAGAATTATTTAGCTTGATATATCCATCTTGTAGGATTTATACCATTAAACCATGGAAATTCTAGCTTAGGTCCACATGAGAAGTTGGAAGCAAAGGAGCGATGCTTTGAAGAAGACTCCTCCTTCTACACTCTATTGAGAAAGATGTTATTCTATTGATTCAAGCCATGTATCATATCAGTTAACTCTATAACTTGAGATTTCAATGTGGTGATTTCTTCCTCCATGATTTTTGTGACTACATGAGTGGTGACCATAACTAGTTGTTAATAGATGGGGACCCTTCACATTCTCGATCGCGATGCAGGGCGGGGTTTGGGGCAACGCCCAAAAAAAAATTTGCTGCTATTTTTTTATTGTTACTTCAAAAATAGATTATTTGTAATTTTGTGGTTGGAAATATCCTCAACTTTGGATACCCTGTTGTTTTCTCTCTAAACTTGATAAGTTGGATATGGAACCCAAGTTTGTTTGGCTGCCTAAAGGATTTTTTTTTAAATTCTCTTTGGCCACCAAAGCTATTTGATCGAGTACCTCTCTCCAAAAATTTCTAGCCATGGGTTTACCCCTTAATGATAGCTTTTGGTTTACTTCACGGGTGGGAACTAGTCAATCGAGATGAGGCCATTGCCCTTTTCACTGTTAGGTCCTCTCAATGGGCCAGCTACTTTAGGGTTCCTATGGTACTCCTCATAATGAGTTTTAGGGCTTATGCCCAAACACTTTCCAAAGTTAAGTAGATGGTTATTTACCCAATCTAAAATGATGGAACCTACAATGAAAAAAATTCTTGCCAAAAATGGTGTAGATCCTAGAAATCCCTGCTTCAAAAAAAATTGCTCCAAATCTACCCACAAAGCCAAGAAAGTGCTCTGATACCAGATGAGAAGAACCTCCTGTAGAAGATTACCTCCTACAATAGATTTAATCAAAATATGTGAAAATAAAATAACTCTTATGAATAACAAAAACACAGAAAGCTTATATTGATCACAGGCCACTTTGAGGGGGAAACCTCCTTTGAGCAAGCTCAATACAATAAATTCATGGATGCCTTCATTGGGCCTCAACACTTACTTATATACTAACTCTATTCTGGCAACTACTACTTCCCTTGTATGTGGGATAATTCAAATATGCTCTAAGGGATGACTTACAAAGCATATGCATCCATAACAATTATTACACTAATACTACAAAGAGAAGGGTAAGGCACGGGTTCCTAACAAAAGCCACCTCTAATTGTATTAAACCCACCTCTTCCCCTTATTAGAGAGGATCCACCTCTTTTTAGACCAATAGATGTCCTTTTAAAATTCTATCTATTTTATTTTTCTTTAGGATTCAAAGCTAATTGATAAGCCTCCTCCATGTTAAGTATTCTATACATGCTTAATTCATCCTGAATAGAAAATTTTAAACCATTTACATACCTTGTATCCATCTTCTCTTTTATCTCATCATGCTCCACTCATATGGAAAGTTTATAAAATTTATCTATATATTCCTGCATACTATGATCTTTTTGCCTTAAATTCTTAAATCTTCTGTATAAGGTTTGTGCATAATCCACAGGAAGATATTTTTCCCTCAGCTTTTTATTCATGTTTTTCCATGAATTAATCTTCTCTTTACCTTTTATTTATCTTTATTTTTGTAGGTGATCCCACCAAATCATTGCATGACCTTTCAATTTCATGCATGAAAACTTTACCTTCTTATCTTCTCTCATAGTCTTCCACTCGAAGAAATTATCCATGATATTCATCCAATCTATCAATTCCTCTAGTTTTAAACTACCTCCATAATCTAGAACATTAACCTTGATTACTTCATTTTTTCCTTCTAAATCCCAAACCATTGTCTCTTCCATCAATGGTGGTTACTTTTGTTGTTCTTCTTCTTATTAAACTTATTCATCATGATCTATGTCTTCTTCATCACCACCTTATCTTCTTTGTTGATTAGTGATAACCTATGTTAATTTTTGAACTTGTCTCTACATCTCTTGTATAGTCTAGTTCATCTGCACAACACCTACTTATACTCTCACCATTCTTTACTCTTCTAATATTTGAACCTAGCTCTGATACTAGATAATAAACCCAAAAACTAATCAAAAATTAAAAAATTACCAATAGGCCAAGATCTTGAAACAATACTCATAATTAATTCATATTGATTGCTTGAAATAATTGTAAACCTAAACCATTTTAAATAATCCTCAACTTGGAATCTAGAGTTAACATGCAAAAATTCAAAAAAATTAAAAATCTAAAAAAATTGTCTATTTTTAGCAGCCATTATTTATAGTAAGTTTTGCATGCAAACATGTGGATCTAAAAATTAGTGTATGGAACAAAATTCAACTGAAGTTGACTTTTGGTTCTAAAATAGTAAAATTTCTAAAAATAGAAAATTTTCAAAAAAATCATTAAATGTTAATGTTGGACCCTCAGATGATCACATTTGGCTTCCAAAAATATTGAAATCAAATCTAAGTAGATAAAGTGGCTTACGTTAGAATCAAACTTTTTGATATTATTGTTTTGGCACATGGAAGAGCTAAAACAGAGTTACCTATAAAAAGTTATGGCTGTCATAAGGTTGGCCTATTTTTTATGCATCATATTCTAATAATGAAACCTCCTTGACCAAATCAGGTGAAAAATCCCTCAATATACGTTGCATGATTTTTTAATATAGATGAAGGCTCATTTAAACTAGTCATTTAGTGATCTTCTTGTAGAGGATTAGAAGTAAACAGTGTAGGCTAGTCTATTGCATCTAAAATAATGCAAAGAGAAGTTATTACCTAATGAATGAATATCATTATTAAAATTGACACTATCCATAGAATATGTAAAATCCTCTAGATATTCATAGTATCCATCCTTTTGCTTTGAGTATAAAAAATGACTAGTGGTGAGGCCATCTCTATGAACTATATCAACATCATTCTCACATTTTATCTTAAATAAAATGATAGTTTACAAATTGGAGAACTTTAAAGTTTCAAATTTTAGGTGACAATTACCTTATCCATTGGGCAACATAGTTGATCTTTTTATGTTGAAAATTTTTATTGTCTTTGTCTTTGAAATAACTCTAATCCACTATAGGATTGAAATTAGGGGTGTTGTCACAAATATAAAATTTTATGAGAATAACTATATCTTACTGGGAACTACATTTTCTAGTAGAATGTAGGAGATATCCAGAACCATTGATGGATGGTGTCTTTATTACTAAAAATTCTTGAAAACATTGTGTAGCATAAATTTGCCTATCTCGATCCAACCAACTAATATTAGTTCACCTATCTTAATCATATAATAAATAGACATATGTTACCAGGTTAGATCACCTACCTCAAGATTTACCTATCATGATCTAATGAACTAACAACAATTAGCCTATATCAATCATATGAGAAATAAACATGCATTGTCAGGTTAGATCATCTACTCTAAAAACTTTGCATGTTTACATGTTCACTTGAAATTAATCATGAAAATATTTACCCATACATTATTACATACGAGAAACAAACATTCACATCACCATTTTCATTTTCATGAATAAAAATGCCACTATCTAAATACATTATCAAATGTCCAAGATTAAAAACCCACTTGGCTGAAATATTTTTAGGCTTTTTCTTATATACCATTATGAAAATTGAAGACTTGTATTATTCAACTAGAATAATGTCATAGATTTCCTTTTCGTTTGGATTCAATTATTCAAATAAATATGGATGTAAAGATTTAACCATCAAACAATGATTGAATTTTTTTCTAACTAAAGATAGGATTATGAACACATGCAAGAATAAAAGGCAAACATGGGGAGAGGGAAGGGTTATAAACAAGATAAAATTCTATTAAAAATAACACATGCACACATGAAAATAAATACATGGAAATAAACAATTCAAAATGGGAAACAAAACTTATTTAGATGGAATAGGGATGAGACGGGAATTTATGCAAACCTCTTCACCAGTTCAAAATAGTAGGTGCCTCTATGAAATAGGGTGCTAGACTAAAGATATTTTTCATAAAAATCATGGAAATCATATTTAAAATTACTTCTTGTATAAAGGAAATTCTAAAACCAAAAAATGGAGACAAGAACAACATTTATGACCTTCAAATAGATAATGAATAATTGTTGATTTTTTGACGTGAATGTAAAACCCACCATTTGCATTGATTCAACCAAAGCATATTTAAATTTGAGACTAGTTTCTCTACATAACTTATTTTTTACAATGTATGACTCATATCATCATTTCACTTCACCATTTTTCTTCTCTATTATTTGTGATGTATATTCTAGATTGGATTGGAGTTTTGAAAATGGAAGAAATAATTGTACCATTTCTTCCTTATCACACTTTTATTCATCTAATGGCAGCATATTTTTTTATCCTTCTTTTGATTAACAGGTTGATTTGACTATCTTCTCAAAAAAATGAGAATAACATTATGAACACTTTGAGAAAGTATTTGAAATATATCGAGCTCATGGTATCTCACTAAATCCCAGGAAATTTATTTTTGAGGTCATAAAAGGAAAGCTTATATGCCATGTGGTATCCAAAGAAGGAACAAAAATAGATTTAAAAAGAGTTATATCCATCCATAAGTTGTCTCGTCTTACAATAAAACCTTATATTCATTTTTTCTTTGAAAAAGTAAAGTTTTAATTTGTACCTAATTTTATAAAAATAACAAGACATGTAGTTAATATGATAAAATGGAAAGTTGTATTCAAATAGAACAAAGATGGAAAGAATTCCTTTGAATAAGTTATTATTACCACTACCAAATCACCATTCCTCATGTTCCTAGACTTCACGTATGATTTTACATTTATTAATCAAAGCACACTCTTTCAACCATTTTGATTTATAACAATGATGAAGGGATAAATTCACCTATCACCTTTATGATTTGTAGTTTGAAAGATCATGAACTCAAATACTTTCAAATTGAGAAACATGTATATAAAATAGTAAAGATAGTAAATAATTAAAATATTATATCTTGAATTCTCAAACCATAATAATGGTAACTGATATAGTTTTCAACACTCTATCTTGACATAACAAGAAATTAGATTAAAGAGAGGAGGGTGGATTGTAAAAGTGTAGGACTATGACCTTGAGATCAAAGCCACCAAGTTAATAAAAGGTATAGTTCTATGCCATTTTATTGTGGAAGGATATGGTCATCAAAGGAAATCTAAATTAAAATAAATTAACAAAGAAGAATATGAGGATCTACCATTAATAGTCTTCATTGTATATGTCGATGAATGGTACTTAAACATTTCCTAATTTATCACATATAGAGAAAGACCTTAGCACCTAAATTCTAAATAAATAATATTATTTAAGTTGAGATCCTTAAAATATATCATCTAGGATAATACTCTCTTCAAAAATAGTATTGATGTAATTTTATTATTATGTGTCAATAAGAAATAGTAACAAATATTATTGAAATATTTTCATAGTCAGGCATGTGATGACCAATTTTTTACACCTAATATTACATAAAAAATCTCTAAAATCTCATTATTATTGGTCAAATCTCTTAAAATATTTACGTGCATGGGTTTCAAGATGTGAGGCATTTCAAAAATTTGTAGGAATGCTAAGACTTTCAACCCTTGTTCTCATGTTATTAGTGATCAAAGAACCATTCTGATAGTGGAGTTTAGACTTCATTGGAATATTAAACCTAATTCAAGTGCAGGTCACACACATACATTATCATGGATATAGACTAAATTAAAAACATGTTGAAGCCATCCCCATGAAGTAAATTAATTCTAAATTAGTGTGCAACTTTATCAAGGAGAACATTTTGGTTATATTTGGTATACCCTATAATATTGTAACTTCTAATTCCTCTAATTTCTCCTCATCTAGCTTATTGTTTGATTATATGATAATGGGGTTTATTTATCTCAATCCTCATATTATTACCCCCAAGGTAATGGACAAGTTGAATCAAGTAACAAGAACATTGTTACTATCATTCATAAATTGGTTGATGAGTATCAAAGTAATTGGCACAAAAAATTATATGATGCATTGTGGGATGATCAAATCACTTAAAAAAAAGTTGGTATTTCTCCTTTCAATTTTTGTATAAAATGGATGCTGAAATCCTTATTTTCCTAGATTTTTCTATGTTTTAACTCATAAGAGTAGTTGAATATGAAAATTTTAGAAATTCTCTTGATAAGAGGATCATATACCTGAACAAGATGGAAGAATAAAGGATCACAGTTATTTAATGGATCATTAAGCATCAAAATAAGGTGAAGAGTATTTTTGACAAAATAGAAAGGCAAATATATTTCTAAATTGGATATCTACTTCTTCTATGGAATAAGAGAAGAGAACCAAAAGGTAGTCATAGGAAGTTTGACTCCCAATGGATAGTTTCATTCAAGATCTATCATTTCTATAGTGACAATACATACTACCTAGTGTACACAGATGAAACACAACTTCTATTTCCATACATTAGGAAATATGTGAAGCACTAAATTTAATAAAAGTAGGTTGTCTCCTACATGTACATAGGTGAGTTAGGATTTTGTTGTGTTTCACTTTCTACATTGTCTTATTTCCTTTTTGTTCTATTTTTTGTGTGTTTCTTTGTTTTTTTATTTTATTTTTTTGTATTTTTGTAAGTATTGAAATAATATTTTTATTCTATGGTCTAATGGATAAGTCATTGATCACTAAAATGATGAAATTGTGGAGTTTATTGTCCTTTTGAGTCAAAGTCCCAAACAAGTGTCAGGTGTTGTCATAAATTTTTGACCCTCCCAAAAACTCCTAATTTTTGTTCTAATGCATAGACCAAGTATGAAACATAAATTGTGACTATAAACACCTAGTATAAAAAACTTCATATCAAGTCTCAAAATATTTTCCAAAGGACTCACACATTTTGAGTACTACCCAGAGAACTTCTCAAAGTTCCCAAACTGCATGAAAAGTATGAAATGTTCTTGGTACCTAGAGTTCCTCCAAAACATGAAAGTTCAAAAATGGTCTTGGTGCTAAATTTTTTTTAAATTTATGAATGTTATGAAATACACTAAGGTGTTCAAGGTTCCACCAAAGCATGAAAGGTGTGATTAGGTCTAATTTTCCCTAGGTGTTGTTGAGATGAAAAATTTGTGTAATGGTCACAAGTTCCTAAAGTTCCATTAGAATATGAAAGCTATGAAAAAAATATAAATTCTAAAGGTTATCATGGTGCATGTGGTGCACAAAAATTACATTAGGTCTAAACATATTTTTAAAATTAAAATGAACTCATTTGATGAATGTTTCACATCTATAAGGAACTTGGTGAACGTACCCTGGTTGTCTAAAGTGTGTGAAATATAGGAAGTTACAAAAAAGTCAATGATCAAAACATTTAAAAATAAATAAATAAGTTTCAAATGTTCTATTGGGATGCAAAATACAAGTAAAATAGTTTGGTCTATGGTTAACAACATGTTTAAATTCAAAAATCATGTTTTAGATCTATATAAATCTACTATTGTAGTTCTTATTTGTACTTGAATTATGGATTAATTTCTCACATTGTTCCATAGTGTATATGTTCTCATAGCTATTCAAAGAAGTGCACTTTAACTCATAAGACTCATCACAAGGATAGTTTACTCTACATTTTCTTCATTATCCTTGCATTCATTTTGTATTTCCATAATTGGCATCATTATTATGCCCACTTTCATCTTATCATCCTACCTAGGGTTTTTTTTGGCCTTGTCTTTTTATCTCCCTCATTTTTACCCTCTTTTTCTCCATTTTTCCATACCAACCTAAGATTTGGTACCCCTAGATCATTTTTCAACATTTCCCATTAATTTTAACTAATTTTTTAGATACTTGGTGAATTTTAAACTTGGGAGGTGCTGAAAATACCTCAACCATATATTTTGATCATACAACACACATAAAGAGTTTCAAAATCAGTTTTCAACACTTTTATGACCAATGTGCCTGAGGATTTACATCTACATAAACACTTTCTTCCTCTTGACTTCACATATATAAATTTGATATTACTAGCTAAAGATACCTTTCACTTACCCAACCCTCCAAATATGGAGTTAAAATACATGGGCTAAGCGCCTATTTCCACATTGGAGATAGATATTCATAATATTTATCATGTTGAGCTTGAATAATTCATGGAGAGATTATGAAATGGAAAGCATATTTAAATTGGATAATGCATCTTTGAAAGTGGGCTTCCACATATTATTGTGTTTTCAAAATTGGTTGAATGCATATACCTATTACTTGATTGTGTGAATTGTTATTATTAAGAGATTGTTAAAATTAGATATATAGATGATGTATTGATGGTTAAGATAGATGACCCCTCAATAAACATGACACTTATAATTTCACCACATGATGAAATGGTGACTATGAGAAAGGCTATTAGACAAAATTAATGGAACCAAAATAACAACAAATTAGATTTTCACAAAAACTAAGAGATAGAATAACACTAATCAAGGTAAATTTTAGTATATACTCTTAGTAAATTTATAAATATTTTGGTTTTATAAATTGGAAATGGATATTTTTAGGGGGTGGTGAACAATGTGGATTCATATAAATTATTTAGGTGTAAGTTAGTTTTTTAGGTTAGTTCACCTACTATTTAAAATAGATTTCATACATATAAATATAGTTCACCACTCCATCAAAAGTTAATATGAGTTTACTCACCATTATATGTAAACATATGTTTTTTCATATACTCATAATGGAAACTTTCAATAACATAAAAGGGATGAAGGAATTATTAGGTGATGGTGTTGAATAATAACATGATATCAAGTGACACCAAAGCTATTGAATAATAGTAATACTATCAAATGACAACAATGTTATCTCTTGATAGTAATGTTGTTGAATGGTAACAACACTACCAAATGATAGAAACACTATTGAATGATATCAATGTTATCATTTAATAGTAATATTTATCATTCAATAGTAATGTTTTTGAATAACAGCATTACTACCAAGTGATAACATTATTTTCATTTGGCATCACTACTACGAAATGACAACATTGCTACCATTCGATAACATTACTATTAAATGAAATTATTGTTGTCATTTGATAATATTAGTGTCAAATTACAACATTACTTTTGTATGATAGCATTCATGTTAGATGATAACATAACTATCATTTGGTAGCATTATTGTCATTCACCATCAAATCTATCATTTGGTGATGAAGAGGTGTGATCCATAAAAAAATAAGGCACAATCCATTTAAGGTTTTTTTTACAGTCACATACCAATATAGCTTCTACACCCCATTATGATTTGTTTATCAATTCTCCTTCTCACCTAAACATCATATGTTAACTTTCACTAGAATTTTGAAAAACATACTTAGAGGTTAGCAAAAACAAACCAAAGTTAATTTTTATATGGGCCACTAAAATTTACCTTGACACTAATAAATATTTTAATGAGACACCTAACCAAAACTATATGTAATGAATGGAGGTGCACATTCATAAATATTATTTTTGAGTGAAAACATTTCATTAACTAGGGTCGAGTCATTAGTGATACCCTTAACGATCATTTAATAAATCTAGAATCTAGACAAATTTTATATATGACCTCATATTTGGTATATTTAATTAAAGTCTTAAGAGTATGGCCAAACCTCATTGAAGACATGAAGTATACTCTTGGAAGTTTAATCTATTATTTTATTCCTTATCTCACCCATGAGAATGGAAGGAAACATTTTAGAAGGGTGAATGACACATTTTCTATGCTAGAAGTAAGGAATCTAAAGGTAAATGTTGCAATTGAAATCTCAAATGGGGTTTCCAATGTGGTCAAATGATATGAAAGTTACTTCATTTAGTTCTAAAAGTTATATTAGAATTATTTATTAACTAGGATTAATCATATTAATCTTATGCATATGTTATGTCATGACAAGTAAAGAGATGCAGATATTGGATACAAAAGTATACCACTAATATTATATTAACATTACACAAAGGTAAGGACTAAATAATACAAATAACCTCTAAAAATATCTTTTTCATACCACCAATATAATCCAAAGCAATGTGATAGTAAAGGATAGCCTTGCTTTCATATAATAGGAAAGGTCACATAAATACAAGTGGTTCAATATCTGTAAGTGGTTTCCTAAATTCTACTTTAGTGTGAAACTTGGACTTTAGTGTAATTTGTCATGTGAATGTGCAATTTATAATTCAGTTTAATTTTCCTAGTTAAAATATGATTTATTTGCTAAGTGATGGATTTTGACCGAAGTCTGGATTGGTCTGGGAAACAATCAAGGACCTAGATCCCCATATGATTTATTAACCAATATACCAAATATTACTAGATTTATACCAACTATTTCCAATAACAGATACCATTGGCCTTGAGAATAACCAATGGCCATTAATTGCATCAATAATCCAACTATTTCTTATAATTCCCACCATCAACCTATAAAATAACCAATGATCATTAATGACCCCAAGATTATAACCAATGGCCACAACCAGTCTCAAATACCTTTCTTGAGATTTGAACCTAGGTGGGGATTGAAATAATTAAGCCACTTAACCAACTTACCCAAATCTCATTGGCATAAATCTTAGGATAATTATTTATTCACTAAGTAAACTTAATGTTCAAATATAAATTTATGTTAATAATACCATTAAGATAAAATTAGGGAGTGTTTATAAAAATTTAGGTTAAACCTCTAAAATGGGTCCCAACACTAGGCTTTATGAGGTACCCATGTACAATGAAATCAAAATACTGCTTAACAAAAGAGATGTACCACAAGGATACCACCTAAAAATAATTATAATAACATAGAATATTTTTCAAAAAATAGTGAAGGACCTCAATAATATAACCCTTAAAATAAGTACATAACACCCCCCTTAGTGTTGAATTAGATGAGGTGGATTAAAAGTATAAAAAATAATTGGATGACGTGAAAATATGAGACTATTACATGGATTCACAAAGAAAACCATATAACTAAAAATATTTTTGGAACACCATAAATATTTTTACATGAGGAGTAGTCTATCTATCAAATAACCCATCACAAAATCTAAAATTTTCTCTAAGAAAGAGCACTACTAGGAAAGATGAACAATGTGAAAAATATGCAGTTCAATAGTGGAGGAACCATGCTAGTAGGTTCCATACAAAGAGTGATGATGACATCATAATTGATTATAAATCTATCCCAAATGAATAAGGATGGTGGAATAAAACACCTACAATTGATTCAGTGCCATGTGCATAAATAGTGTATATAAGAAAATATATGTTGATATGTTAGAACTCTCATGCCTAAGTGAGTCTAATGATATGTTAGGACCAAGTGAAGGACCAAGTCTCTCATGTTTGAGTGAAGGACAAAGTCTCTCATTCCTAAGTGAAGGACCAAATATCTCATGCTTGAGTGAAGGGTAAGGTCTTGAAAGACTTATATAAATAATATTAGGTCTCACATTCCTAAGTGAAGGGTAAGGTCTTATAAGACTTATAGAAATAAGATTATTTCTCACATTATTAATTGAAGGGATAGGTCTCTTAATCCAAAATAAAATGTGAAGATGGTTCAACACTCTCATGCCTAAGCATAGTATCTAAATAAATCACTAATTAAGAGTTCAAACTACTAGATGTAGTAGGGATGTGTTACTTAATATCCTATAGAAGTGTAGAGTGAATAAAAACTAGTGTTGAGTTGATAAAAAATGGTCATGAATATGAAGTGGAAGCACATTCTATATATCCAATGCCATGTCAATAAATTCAATGAATAGGTTGGATGGGAAACAAAATGCCCTACTATATTTTATAATACCTCCTTTATAATAACATAATGTGTGGAGAATATGGGAACCAAAACTAGTAGTATGTTTCTCAAATGAGGCTATCACATCAACATTATGATCAACAAAAATGTGAGTTACAATAAAGGAAACTATAGATGAGCTAGACCAAAATACAACTCATGGTCTGATAAATAAAAATCCAAGAGAGCATCAAGGGGATTTGTGCTAGAGTTGAAAGTGAGTACTAAATTTATACCAAGTGAATTATGTATGGGTTCCACGTGATCATAGTGTTACTGAAAAGTGTGAATAAGTGTAGTGAGACTCATTTTATATGTTATATGAGGAGAAGCACATTATGTGTTTTGAGGTTTATATTTTTCTCTAAAAATTGAATAATATCTTTCTAAAGTGAATAAAACTTAGATAAGAGCATATCACTCTTGGCTTGCAAGATTTTATTTCATTTCCTTAGTGTGCATACATTAGGGCATGAAGCCATTGCAATAAACATAATAATGACAAGGTGATAATAAAGAGGCCTTGAAGGAGTTTCTAGATAATAATGCAAGGCACTAATAAAGGGGCCTTCAAAGAGACATGGAATAAATCACAAGTGTGTCAAAATGTAAATATTGAAACACAAGGACTGGGTGTGAACCACAAGTCACAAAAATGAGAACAAGGCACAATACTCAAGAGTGTCATAATTAATATTTTATGACAAAAAATTCATTATTATTAATTTATAAGGATTAAAATGAAAAAATAATCTCGCCCAAATTGATTATAATGATGCAGTTTATAAAAACATTTGCCCTATTAAAAATGAGAAATAGATAATTTTTTATTTTTGTAAAATATGAATCTATGCTAATTACAAATATGGATTTTATGTGAAAAATATGCACTTTCAAAAAAATCTCACCTCAAATGGTGTTTTGAGTGTAGAAAAAAGTGCCTAGAAAGTTGAGTTATGTTCGACTGCATAGAAGCCCTTTGTAAATCTAAAAAAACTCATATTTTCAAGTGGAACAATAATAAAATAAATAAATACATAGAATAATTTGGAACTAACTTCATAATATAATAATAATCACCTCCTAGTTCCAAGTGATGTAGAAGATATGAGCAAACTAACACACGGATGTCTAAATATACTCTCAATAGAGGGGGATATAGAAAAATACGAACACATGAACACAAAGGCCAAAATCCCAAAATGTGCATGATAATGTGGTATAGGTCACCAAATTATAAGGAAAAAATGTTTTTCATTGGGGGGCCTAAGTATCTATTAGACTAGGCCCATCATTTTAGTCTTCAAATGCTATGGCCTTAACCTATAACGTGTCTAAGGAAATGTGTGGACAACTTGTGGCTTACATAATTTTCATATTATCTTGTTGAATTTATATACGTTTTTAATAAGATTGTTATATGGAATAAAAATGGCTAAGTATAGTATATATAGGAGGTAGTGGTTAGTATTTGATCATTATATTATAAATTATGCTCTTATTACACTATTGTGGAGGTTGACCCCTGAAGTGACTTGGCCATATTTATCACTTATAATTCTCTTTCCTCAATTTTTTTTGTGAATATGATTATTTTGTTATTAATTATATGATATAGTATTCTATTATTGTGAAACATCTAAGTAATTTCATTACAAGTGGTAATAGAGTGTTGTTTTGGGTAAGTTTTACAATCTTGTTTTGTGGATTTAGTTTTGTAGTTATCCTGAGCACTGAAGAATTGAAAAAACATAACTTGTGATCTATGAATAATTTAATTGTTTCATCACTATAATATTATTTAAATTCATTGCATTCATATTGGTGATATGAACATAATGGTATAATCTAGTAGTATAATTGTTTTGCACCCAAAACCCTCCATTCTAGGATTTTTACATGGCTTGTACTAACACTTGCAATCACTAAAAATGGCAGGACACTCCAAAAACTACTTTCAAGGAAAACATGGAATGTGAAAATTTAGATCCTTTGGTTTTTAAGGTTCAACAACTTCAATTATATGTAAAAATAATGGTGAGGAAATATTATCTCAATGTAGTAAAAGGATACATAGTAAGGGTACAAGGGGCCATCAATTTTATGAATAATTAGTTGGAAAATATGAGTGGGAATTTTAAAACTCTTGTAACTCATATTTTACAAATTAATCCTCCACCACTACATTTGGGTTCTCCCAATCATAAAAATTACAACTCCATTACTGGTTCGAAACACATAATGCCAAAAGTGGAAGTGCACAAGTTTGATGGTAAGGATCCACTCACTTGGATAAATCAAATAGAAAATTTATTTGATCTACATCAGACCCCATGCTCGCAAAAGGTGGTAATCTCATATTTTTATTTGGAACTTGATTAATTCATTTAGTATAGATAGTTGTGTACTCAAAAGAAAAATAAGGGCCTTTATGTTTCCCTATTTGTGTTTACTAACGAGCTACAACTACCATATCGCAAAAATGTCTTAAAAAACTAATTTAGTCACTTAGAAAAGTTTTGACAAAGAAATATTATTAAGGTTGATATTCAATAATTCTATAATCTATCCTTACGTATGCATGACATCAGTGAGGATAACATGACTGATCTACTCGTAGTTGGGCTCAAGGATAGCATCCAACTTGAGTTTCATATGTTTAATCTAACTTTGGTATCTAAATCCATACCCTTTGAATGCAAGGTAGAATAAAAATATTTGGTCAAATAAATATTTTAGTTAATGTCTATAAATGCAATGTCATAGCACCATCAATTCCACAGCCTACAATTTTGACCCCTCAACAAATTAAAAATAAGTGTGGAAAAGGGTTGTGTTTGGTTTTGATAGTAAGTGGAACAAAGGACATAAATATGCTGAAATAAATTTGTTCTACATTGAAATCACCAATGAAGATGAATAAGATGATGAGGCCTCATGTGAGGGTATGGAAGAGCCAAAGGATGTATCTAAATATTCTTACCCTATTATTTCCTATCATGCACTTTTGAGTATTAGTACCCATCAAAATATTAAGATGGTTGGTTTCCTCAAGAAACAAAAGGTGATATTGTTTATTTACTCAAGGATTACACAAAACTTCATAAATAGTAAGTTGGATACTTTTTAAAACTCTTTTATTTACCCAACTCTAGAATTTCAAGTCATGATTGCAAATGGTGGCATATTCAATTATTCATAAAAATGCCATATTTTAAATCTTATAATGGGAAAATAACTGCTATATTCTCCTATGTTTGATATTCCCATGGGTGGGGCTAACATTATTTTGGGTCTATAATATATCATAACTTTGGGAACCATAGAGATAAAATTTTAGGAACTGTTCATGTACTTTCATTTTGAAGGTAGGACATTTGAATTGTGTGGATTAAAAGTAAAATTCCTACAATTGTTTGGTTCACATCATATGATGAATATTATTAAAAATAGGAATGAAGGATTTATATCATGATTATTTTCCATATAATTTCAACCAGCTAGTGTATTTACACACCTTAATTTATAGATGATTCTTGATGACCACCTAGTTATTTTTCGTGCAATTCCAAAACTATTACCACCAATAAGAGAACATGATCATGTCAAAAGGTTACCTATAAGTAGTACACTACCAAACATCCAAACATATAGGTTTCTATATTCCCAAAATATTTAAATTAAAAATAATATACAATAAATTCTAGATGCAGGTATTATTAGACATAACCAAAGTGAATATTTGTCCCTAGTGGTCATGGTGTGTTAGAAGGATTACATTTGGAATTTGTGCCTAGAATATAGAGAACTCAATAAATAAAGCATCAAAGATAAGTTTCCTATTTTATTCATTAATGATTTGTTAGATGAAGTACATGGTGCTTTTTATTTTACCAAACTGGATCTTGATTTTGGGTATCATCAAATTTGGATCAAGGATGAAGATATCCCTAAAACAACATTTAGAATTCATGAAGGCCATTATGATTTTATGGTCATGCCTTTTGGTCTAACAAATGTACCATCTACATTACATATTTTGATGAATACTATTTTCTAGTCCTTTTTGAAGAAATTTGTGTTGGCATTTTTTTATGACATCATAATATATAGAAAAACTTGAAAATAACATCTGAAACATGTGAAATATGTATTGTTAGTTCTATAACAACATTAGTTTTATGCTAAACCTTCCAAATGTTATTTAGGAGCTTAAGAGTTGGAGTAATTAGGTCATATTTTTTCACATGGGGTCAAATTCAACCCTAAAAATATCAAAGCTATGATGGCATGGTAAGTGTCAAAGACCCTCAAGAACTTTCACATATTTTTGGAGTTATCAAGGTATTATTGAATATTTGAAAAAAAATGGTAGCATAGAAAATATACTCATATAATTTTTGAATAAATAATCCTTTTAGTGGAATGAAATAGATACCAGGACATTTGAGAAGCTAAAAGAGGCTATGTGCATCGCTCTAATTTTGGCTACCCCTTTGATTCTTTTAAAACTTTTATTATTGAATGTGATGCATCAGGAAATTGCCTGGGGGAAATACTCACATAAGAAGGATACCCATTGAATTTGAGATTATTTAATTTAAGGTAAAAAAATAATATCAAGCCAACATATGAAAAAGAGATGATGGTTATTCTTCATGCAGTCAAGCAATAGAGACCTTATCTAATGGGTAGACACTTCAAGTAAAGACTAATCATGATAGTATAAAATATTTTTTGGAACAAAAATTTTCATCAGAAGAAAAAAAATGGGTGACTAAAATATTGGGATATGACTTTGAAATATTCTATAAGAAAGGGAAAAATAATTTGGAGAAAATTCACTATATAGGAAGGATGAATCGTGTGGGTATGTGCAATGACCATTTTGAAAGCAATTTGGTTAGAAGAAGAAATACCTAAATGGGAGAATGAAAGGGATACATATGTTTTGATTAAGATTTTTTAGTGTGGTTCTTGTGTTTTTAAAATATTTTAGTGGAAATTGAATGAGTTATGGTATAAATATAGATTATAGATATGTAAGTATATTATCCTCAAACACAAGATCCTTCAGGAACTTCATGCATCTCCAATAGGGGCCAATCAATTTTTTTGAATACCTATCATAGAATCAATTAGGATTTATTATGGGAAGGAATCAAGTGGTATATATATAAATTTGTGGCATAACACATGGTTTGTCAATAAAACAAAGGTGTAAACATTAAGACACTAGGTCTTCTGCATCATTTATCCATCCCTAGCTAGAGGTGGGGGAGGTTTCCATGGATTTAATTACAAGGTCACTTAGGTGTAATGGTAAAAATTTCATCATTGTAGTTTTGGAAAGGCTCAAAAAATACTCTCATTTGTGTTCTTTATCACAACCACTTGTATCCAATGCATTAGTTGTTTTTCTCAATACAGTTCAAAATTTATATCATACTCCCAAGATCATTATAAGTGATCATGATCCCATCTTCACCAATAATGTTTGGACTGATTTATTTACATGTTTGGGTAATCATTTATATCATAACTCATCATATCATCCTTAATTAAATGGGAAAATAGAGGTAGTCCACTAATTCATAGAATTGTATCTTTGTTATTTTATATTAGATAAATAGGATCAAACAGTTCATTGGTTTCCACTAGTAGAATGGTGGTATAACATTTATTTTCATACCTCTTCCAAAATATCTCCATTTGTGGCACTTTATGGTTACCATACTCCATCCATCAATTTATACTTGAAGGTACAACCCAAGGTTCAAGTTGTTGAGGAACACATTCAACATCAACTTAAGGTACTAACTAGTATGAGAGAGAATTTAGTAATGTCATAGAATTAAATAAAGTATAAAGTGGATCAACACCATAGTGAGATGTATTTTTATATAGGTGATTGGGTCTTTGTGTGTTTACAACCATATAAGCATATTTATTTGAAGTAACATAAAAATGATGATACAATTTATACTTAATATTATGGTCATTATCAGATCCTATATAAAATTATCAATGTGGTATACAATCTAGATCTACCCAAGTCCACTCACATTCATCCTATTTTTCATGTATCTTGCCTAAATAAGGTAAATAGATACAGATTTTCTACCCATAATAAGTTACTATAATTGGATGATGAAGTCAGAGTGTTAGTCCCCTTTTTATGATAACTAGTGTACCCACACTAGTTTAGTGCATCTCAGCCTGAGGTAATCATTGCAGATGATTTCAATTTAGGTAATTTTAGCACTAAATGGTAGGATATTCAAAGATATTTCACTATCTGGTAGGCAGTTGCTTAGTTTTTAGATTTTAAGGGATATTTCCTTGAGTAATTTCATGTGATAACTAGAGCACATAGGTGGTAGAGTAATGAAGTCAACAAAATGATCACCCCCAGTGACAGCTAAACACCCAATGTGTACCCATCCAAATTGGCATAAAGATGCTCCCCTGCCTATAAAAACAAACTTGAACTTGGAGTAAAGGGATATGATTTATGATATCAAAGCTCTAAAAAAATAGATCCCAATATTATGCATGAATGTATTCAGCTTATGTTTTAGCATGGATTCTTTGGAAAACCAACATCATATTTCCCAATCTCATCTATGAGCTATTGGGCATGTAGTAGTTTAGAGATGAGCTTATGCTCTTTTTTATGTTATGAACTTTGTATACTTGGTTGATTGATCAATTAAAGAATGGCATTAAAATGAATTAATTATTGATCGACTTTATATATTTTTAACACTACTTTGTGAATGCAACTGAAGTTCTATAGTGATAGTGGCATAATTCTCATTTTTTAATGTATTACAATGTAAAGGTCTATTCTAGGTCTTTAATGGCATTGTTATGCCACATAGTGACTTTAGTATAATTGTAGAATCAACTAAGTATTAGAAATGGCATATGCCTAAGCCCTAAAACCCACATTTAGAGTGTTAGCTTGAAGAATTAGCCCTAGAACATAAGCCATTCCCTAGATTTTCTAAGCACCTGAATGGCAATTAACTTGTTATCCCAAGGTGTGCACTTTTAAGATCCATAACTATCCTAACATGAACTTGCACCAAAATACTTATGCCCTTGGATGTTTTATAATTAACTCAGTATAGACTTGTGTCACCAAATTTAGAACTAGTTTCCTTAAATAGGCTTGCACCTATTGATCTTACCCAAAATGATGTACACTGATATACTTGACTAATCTTGATTCATAATTAACCAAGTCCTGAAGAGACTAATTTGCACCATTTTTCAACTAGCTTGATGCATGCCCCGATCCTTTATGTGCTACACTTTGGGTGAGTGTATAAGGATTGTACCTTATGTAGTTTGATGTCAATGTAGTAGTGTGTTTAAATGTTGTTCACCCAAGACTTTACTATGATTACACCTAGTTATACTAAGTTTAGAACTGACTTGGATTGCTTGATAAGTATGTGACAAGGCAAATGAGTTAATAGCTAAAATTTTCTACAACATTTTGGTTTCATTGCTAGGACCTATGTTGAATTTTGTTTTTGTAATGGTGCAATATAATGATGATCTAACATTTTCTTGATAGCATCAAGTGTTGGATAGAGAAAGTGGAAGATAGTTTTGTGTAGAAGCATTTGACAGGCCAAGGATATAATACAATAAAATGAGTACAAACCAACCTATATGGCTATCTATATGAGTTGTTCATTTTCAAACTACTTGAGTATGTGTACCGGTGGTTGGTTTCCTAAACAACCTCTATAAAATAAAGATATGTCTAGTTCTTTGAGTGGATAAAAGAATGCCTAGAGAGGCTTGAGATCCTAAATGACATTTGGATGCACACTATAAATAGGTGGTGGATCAACGTGCTGAATAAATACATGTTAGAATTCTTAGTGTCAACCTTTTCTTGCCCTAAAGAAGTAGAGTATGATTTCTTTCATGAACCAAAGGGCACATTCATAAGAGGGCTCAGAACCAAACTAAAGAAATTATTGGTGGATTATGGTATTGAAACCATAAGAATGGAAGGATAAAACCCTTATATGTATGAGCAAGTGTAGAAGGTGAGAATGGGAAGTGTAAGTGAGGCATGATGGAAAGGGATGATCAACTTGACACCTAAAAGCTCTATAGTCAAAACTATAACAAGTGAATGTGTAGGATGATAGCAGATCTAGAACCTGGAAGTGTAAAAAGGACCCATAGTGAGTGGGAAGGGCATGGGGAAAGATCCTTTGAATTACAGTAGCATGAGGAAAGAGGAAGAAGTAAGAGGTTGAGCTCACTAGTTGGTTGTATAATACATTGGGTTCCTATAAGATGTGGTAACTAAGGATGCACTAGAAGTACCTACACCCTTTGAACCTAAAGTATGAGCTCATACACTAGATTCTCCACCAAAAAATAGAATAATGATAACTAACCTTATTATTGACATTAACTTTGATAGACTTTAAAATTTGAACTAAGACTTTGTGATTGAACAAGTGACTCCTTATGAGGAATTGAGAAAGATTACCACAAAGCCAGTGAGTACCAACCTAGTAATCTAAAACATAATCACAATTATTCCCATTTAGAGGATGTTAGCTATGTTGATTGGGCAATAGCGCATAAGAAGTGGCCTAGCACCACAAGAGAGTAGTACCATGTCATAAAGTTTGATAGTGCAACCTATAAAAATAGGGTTAATGTTCAACCTTATAATTAGAGGCATTAGAGGACCACCTCCAACATAGACACCAAGGGGTAAGCAACTTAGTATCCAACACCACATCCTCATGATAATTTATTATGAAATGGTGAAACACTTGATCGAGTATAGGGGCATAGATAATGTCATGGATCATGTGCTCAAGTGTAAACTTCAATTTTACGCTCGGGGTATCACCCAGTCAAAGCACAAGGTGACTCAATTTGTGAGCACCTTGTTGGGTTGTGCCCATACCTGGTATCAAAAATTTAATCTAAATCAAGCTATGGCTGATCATGATATACTAAAGGAGGATTTATTTAAGGAATTTAATATTCTTGAGTTTGAGAAATAGAGCATCATGGTGCTCAAGGAGATCAGCCAAGGGATATTTGAGAGTTTGTGCCTATATGATGCATATTTTAAGATTATCCTCTCCAAGATTCCATATGATATCCACCCCTTACAACATTCATAATGGTTTATTAGAGGTCTAGTGGTACCTTTCAAAAGAGTGTCGTCTATGAAGACCTTCATTGACCCCTACAAAGTGCTCAAAGCCATGCTTTGGGCCGAGGTAGTAGGTATCACTGACACTAGGATCAACCCATTTATGGAGGAACAAATTATGTCAATGGCTTCCTAATTGTAGAAGCTGACTATTGGTTTAATGCATGACACTCACAGTGGATTATGGTGTACTGACTGTGAGATGGAGGGGCATAGTAGAAATAATTGCGTCTAAATAAATTTTTGCACCTTACTTCTCAGATGTGAATTTTGTCATGGGTCACATGACTCTCATAACTATCCCTTATTATAGAATGCCATTTAGATGAACATAATTATCTATTGAAATTTTTGGAATGCCTATACTCATATAACAATAGGCTATTGAGTCATTGATGAGATGCACCAAAAAAAATGGTAGGCAAGTAGGCCAAAGAAATGAAGGCTTCTACTACAAAAATATTAGTTATGGTAATTAAAAAAGTGCATACATGTGAGGTGGAGGATATGATGGAGGAATATTCCCACCATGATCATTTTATAAGTGTGGATCGATTGAGCATTATCAACATGAATTCCCCATGCACCCAAAATGTAGGTATTATCGAGGACCACATGCATTTAAAGATTGCCCAAATTTGTATAAAAAGTTATCTCAAAGTCGTTCTGGGATAGATAAGGGTGACACAATGGTTAGGTATAAGAAAAATGAGGAAAAATTAACTCTCAAGCCATAATAGACTTGTAAAAAACAACATAAAATGCAGGCCATAACTTAGAGTGGGTTCACCACTCAACCACCTATTGCACCAATCAAATAACTATGCTTAGAATATAGTGAGTCAAGCCATATCAAGTACATAACTTGACCTAAGCCAAAATATGTACCCTATCATGACCCTATATGATATAATGATGTCTGAAAACAAGTCATGAGTGTAATACAAAATTTCCAGGGAGAACTCTAATTGGCTAGAGATTTAGAAGCATAGGCTATGACCTCACATAAGAAGCAAGATCAATAGGAATCTAAAGTATAGGAGTTGATCAAGATCTTATGCCTCCTACAAACTGAATGGATGTTGCCCCTACTAAAAAACTTGTTTTTAGAGCACATAGGGAAGACTAAAGGAAGATTTCATGCCTTAGATGATTGAATTTGTTACACTACATATGGAGTGGGTGTGTGAAGTAAATCATACTCATAATGAAAAGTATGACCAAGAACTATTAGTAAAGGCCACCATTAATAGATGGTATGTTTATGAGGTCCTTTTGGACACGAGTACTAAGGTTAACATTCTAACCAAAACCACCTAGGAGAAGATGGGATGGCCACCCTTAAGGCCCTCCCCTCATATATTTTTCAAGGCCAATAAAACTTGAGTGCAACCTTTCAGGATCCTGAAGGGTGCCATTTTAGATATTATGGGTGCCAAATTATAAGTTAACTTCAAGGTAATTGAGATAGTAGAGCATGATAACTATCTAGTGCTCTTAGGTAGAACATGGTGCTACACCAACAACATAGACATGAATTTCAAGGAGCACTACATGAATTTCAAGAACAACAGAGAGAGGGTGGTTATCCCCCTATCAAGTGATTAAGGGCCTCCATATGTGGAAAGTGTTGATCTTGAAGATGAGATCAACCACATTTATAAACTCGTGGTGTAGGGCACCAAGAAGCTTAACCTAAGTGACCAAGGAGTGATCAAATATAAGGATGGATAATCATCTTCCAATTCAATTGGCATAGCCTATGACTAATGGGTTGAAGAGGCTTATCAAATTACTGGTTGAAGGTGCTACCTAGTATGGGCAACTGAGCCAAGGCCAACCAAAATGGGATTGATTAGGATTGAAAACACTCATAATAAATGGGTTCCTCATACCAAAAATCCATGGAAAAGGGTGTTTAACTAATTAAAGGGAATATTTTAGTTCTCCCAAGGTATGAATGGAGACAATCTATAGAGAACTATGCATCCCAAAGGAAATAGATAAAATGAGCACACTAGTGCATACCCTAAGGAGCATAACTACTCATTGGTATTTAGTGCATAGGGCCTAGCTTTCCAAATTGGTAAGATGTGAAGGTAGCATTATGCACTAGGTTTATAAAGAGTACTAAGGACTTAGACATACTTTCTTACTTAAGAAATTCTAACCCAATAGCACATGTGCACTTGTCTGAAAAAAACCTAGACTATTTACGGCAAGAATGTGCCAAGAAGCCTATGGGTGCATACCTTCTATAGGGCTTTTAAAACATGGGAATTAACATGGTGCATTATAAATGAAACATTCCACAAGATATGATACTATGAGGTACTCAAGGACAGGTTTGTGCACACCTTCTCCTTATCTTCATAAAACTTAGAGCTAGTAGAGCCACTACAAGTCATTTGTAGGGAAGTGTTTAAGGACACTGCCATCTTGGAAGAGTGCCTTAGGGACATGTTTAAGTAGAAAGGATTAGTGATCCTAAAATTATTTGAAGATCATATCCTTAATAGTGACTCCAGTGAGGATGGTGATGAAACCTAGAAGGTCGTAATTAGAGGGCTCTAATAGGAAGAGAAAACTCATGCACCCAAGATGAAGAAGATTTGATGCATATTCTAATTGAAATAACTAAGTGGATAAGGCAAGTTGAATACTTTCATTAAGAGAGGAATAAACCCTACCATGTGCCCCTCAAGACCACCAAAGTGGACATCAGCTTATAAGGCAAGCCCAAGATTGCCACTATAGGCACATACTAGTCTGAGGTAGAAATAACATGAATCATAGACCTCCTGAAAGAGTTTTATAAAATTTTCCTATGTAATTACAAGGACATGAAGGTCACCCACCATTACCTTAGAAAAATTAGAATCAAGTTGATGGATGGCATGAGGCCTATCAATAATCACCCATATAAAATGAACCCCAATCTCTGTGCCAAGGTGAAAATAAAGATTAATGGAATGTTGGCCATGAGCATCATCTACCCTATGTAGGAATCTGAATGGGTGAGTTTGATTATCATAAGAGTAAATAAGAATGGTAAAATATATATTTTCATCGACTACTATCTATTAAATGATACCTAAATCACTACCCCATTCTTAACCTTATCTATCAATGAGGTCCTAGATGGTGTCATAGGCTACAAATTCTATACATTCATTGATGGTTTTTTAGGCTACCATCAAGTGTAGATAGAAGAAGAGGATAATCCTAAGACAACTTTGTGATTTAATGGGTTTGTTTTTCTTATACTATGATGCCCTTTGGAATCAAGAATGCACTAGCCATATTCTCTAGAGTGTTGATCATTGCTTTTAAAGACTTCATTTATATGTTTCTCCAAGTCTATCTTGATGACTAGACTATATATGGACTTGTAAAGGACCACCATGAAAATGTTCACCTCATGTTTGAGAGGTGTAGGTAGCTCCAAATATATTTAAACTTGAATAATTACATCTTCATAACCCCCTTTAGAACATTACTTGAGCATGTCATCTGCAAGGAGGGTGTGACTCTTGATCTTACAAAGATAGCCATCATCATTTAGCTCCAGACTCCCTCAATGCAAAAATATGTTCCCACCTTTATAGGCCATTGTGTCTACTATAAGAAGTTAATGAGGAACTATGCAAAGATTGTAGTGCCTCTGGAGGAGATTTTACACAAAGATGGCTCATTCTATTAGAGTGGAGCACAAGAGGAGGCTTTTGAGACATTAAAGATAAAACTAGAAAGTGTGATAATTCTTTAATTCCCTAATTGGATAACTCATTTTCACACCTATTTCAATGTTTTGGGCTCCACAATTGGAACCATATTGGCATAACCAGGTGAAAGAAAGATGGATCATCCCATCTCCTTCACAAGTAGGAAATTAACACAAGCAAAGCAAAATTACACCACCATTGAGTGAAAGGTGGTGACAATGGTCTATGCCTTACAAAAATTTAGGTAATATCTATTGGAAACCCCTTTCATATTTTTCACTGAGCATGAGGCACTGAAGTACCTTATGAACAAGCCTATTTTACATAGGTGCATATGTAGATAGATAGTTTTATTCCAAGAATTCTAGTTCTTAGTTGTCAAACCTAGGAAGTAAAACTTGGGTCCAAATCATTTATCCCACATAAATTATGGTGATGTACAACACCAATTGAGTATTATATGCTAGATGCAAAACTATATAGAATCTAGTGCATTCTATAAGACTTGGTGGAGATTGTCACTTTTCTAACATCTAGGTTTGTACCCCAAACAATGTCAAAAAAGGAAAATAAACAACTTTTTGTCTATGCCACCCCCTTCCAAATCATTGAGGTGGAATTATATAAATTAAGTAGATATGAAGTCCTTCATCAATGTGTTATAGAACATGAAAGGGACCCCATCTTGTAAAAAGTGCATGAAATAATTGCAAGAGGCCATTGCATTAGAGACGTAATGCCACATAAGATAATATAGTCAATTTTGTGGTGGCCATGCCTGTTCTAAGACATAAAGTATTGCACTAAGGAATGTGACATATTCTAGCACACCAAAAAGCCTAACCACTAAGATGAGATTCCTCTCATCCCCATTCTTGCCTAGGTGCCATTTGAGAAATGGGCCATTAATTTTATTAGGCTAATAACTCCCATAACACAATGTACAAGAACATGGTATATTCTGGTGGCTACTAATTATTTCACAAAGTGAGCAAGGCCACATCAACAAAATATTGCATAGCCCTAATAACCACGTGATTAATTTGGGAGAACATAATAAGTCGATATGGGTGCCTACTTAGTTTGACTAGTAATAGGGGAACTCATTTCATCAATGAGATGGTGTGCGTCTTTTTAACTAAATACATGGTAGTGCACCAAAAAACCACCCCTATCATCCATAAGCAAAATTCATAGCTAAATAATTTAATAAGATCTTGAGAATGTGCCTGAAGAAGATATGTGATGTTGTTTTCAAAGATTGGGATGATAGTGTTAGTGGTTTTATAGGAGTACTATACAACATACAAGTGCTTAAACAAGGCCACACCATTTCAATTGGTGTTTGGTCTTGAAGTAGTTCTCCCATAGATTCATGGTGCCATCTTTATGCA
Source organism: Torreya grandis (assembly GCA_037957365.1). Classification (NCBI taxonomy): domain Eukaryota; kingdom Viridiplantae; phylum Streptophyta; class Pinopsida; order Cupressales; family Taxaceae; genus Torreya; species Torreya grandis. The sequence continues at coordinate 312,752 of JARHVA010008211.1, forward strand.
TTACAAACATTGGTCACTTAGATGACCAAAAATATTTAGTAAAAGGATGGAAGACATGGATCACTTGGATGAGAAGCATGCCCAAGAAATATGGAGTCAACAAATAAAGAAGGTGCACTAAAAGATCTGGCATGACAAGCACATCAAGCATAAAGAATTGACTAAAGGAGCATTGGTACTTCTCTATGATTCTAATTACCTTAAGCATCTAAGAAAATTGTAGATATGGTGAATGGAAACCTATATCATCCACCACATTATGGAGATAGACACATGCAAGTTATGCACATTATTCATTGAGATGGTCCCTAGGTATTTTAATGGTAAACAACTAAAGTTTTATTGACAATAGGGTAGCACTTGCACCATGAGGACATCAAATTCTTGGTCACTAATCAGTTTGAGTAAGCTAACTAGAAATGTTTGGCAAAAGCCAAATAATTCTTTCAAATTTTGTTTTGACCTTTGTGTAGTGTAAAGAGTGAATAAGTGGTGCTTTGAGTCCAACCAATAAAATTTGCTGACACTTCATGCATAATTATAGTCAAGTGAGTCAAGCACTTTCATTTTTTAAATGTGCCTAAGGCTAAACACCTAAGTTTTTAGGCATGTGAAGATTTCTAGCTTTAGAAAAAAGAGCATATAAAATCATCAAGCAAGAAATCGAAGAGATTGGGTACTCCACTAGTAAAATCCTCTATCCTCTCATGTATAATTCTAATTAGGTGAGTCAAGCACTTTTGATTTCTAAGTGCATGAGGCTAGATATGTAAGTGGTGGGCATGTGAGACTCATTAAACTCAGAAAAGAGGTACACAAAACATCATGTGTAAGTTCCCCACATGAAGGGTTCTTTTAATCTTATAGGTAAATTACTCTAGCATTTCATGCATGATTCTAATCAGGTGAGTCAAGTACTTACATTTTATAAATACACGAGGCTAGACATCTAAGTGGTGGGCACGTGAAACTCACTAAACACAAGAAGAAGATGTAAAAGAACCATGTGTGCACTTTTAAAATTATAGGTCACTTCAAGGCCTAAAATAAACTAATTTGGTACTTCCATGCATAATACCAATTGAGTGAGTCGAGCCCATTTGCTTTCTAAGCACTTAGGGCCAAACGCCTAAGTTTTTGGGCATGAGGTAATGAGAATTTGAATATTTAAGAATAAAATTACAAAGTGCATCAATGAAAATGTATACTTTATGCCAAAGTTATAAATAGTTTCATTAATTTATCATGTGCTATAGATCAAATAAGAAAGTGAAGATTCACAACATGGTTGTGCACAAGAGGGAAGGAAAAGATGCACAACCTAATCATGTGCAAAAAAACTAGGAGAGGAAAATAATTAACTAGAGGGCCAATATAAGGTATTTATATGGGGTAGGATAGGCTAAGGAAAGATGAATCATAAGAAACCAACCAATATAGACAAGTGCACTTAAAATGATAAAATAATAGGAAGAGAAAGTGGAACCAAGGAGGTTAAATCATGCACATGTGAGGTGCTACACTAGGTTTCCACAAGGAAGGAAAAGGTAACATCAAGTGAAGAAAATGTAGAAGGAGAATAATAAAATATATTTGACATCCATATAAATTATCAAAAATTTCACATGATATCTTTTGATGTCAAACTTCCTTTTGACCCTCGTCTAGGCTCATGTCTAGTGGACCACCTAGTTAATTAGACTCACTTAAACCTATCAAATCCCTAACACATTTGGCTAAATCATTTAACTCACCCTTTTTAAACTATTTTCTTCCAACCCCTTAACCATTGATGGTCAGCCTAACTATCATAGTTGGCCTGACCATCAATGGTTAGGCTTATCATCAATGGTCGATGGGTTAAAATATAATAGTTTAGAAAGGGTGAGTTAAATAATTTAGCCAAATGTGTTAGGGATATTTATGTCCCCAAGACTAATTTAATTTTTTAAAGGATTGATAGCTTTTGTGTGAGATAAGCACCTCCCTAAATATAAACTTGCTTTTAAAACTTTCTATAAATGTCATGAGTGGGAAAATTTATCCCCCTATCAAATTAGTAACTTCCTCCATCCTAATTAGCAACTTAATCCTATAAAATTAGAAGAGGAAGTGAAATAGATCAACAATCCATAATATTACATCCATGATTTCTTTCATATAGGTATTTAACATCCTTCAATAAGCAAGCAACATCATCAAAGACTTGAAGCTCTATCAAAATCAGTTTTGAAAGCCAAAGTACTATCACTTTGGAAAAATCACTTCAACATTCCACCATCAAGTTTTAGGTATATTTTTCTTGTTTTCATTAATTTATCTGATTTCTAACCTTCTTGCCCTACTAGACCCATTAGTATCTTATTTTCCACCCCTCAACCCCATAATAGACCTCTATATTTACCCAAATATCTAATCTACACCTTTATTTTTTATCCTTCCTAGATTTACATAGGTAATCACTAATGATTAACACAACCACCAATGGTCACTTCAATCATTGATGGTTACCCAACCACCAATGGTTAGCCTAAACTATTGATGGTTCTCCTAATCATCAACTGTTACTATGACATAAAAATATAAGTTATTTTAACCCTATGACCTCATTCAAACCTAACTTTTTCTATTTCTACCTGATTATAGTACCTTTTCTAATTTTTTCAACCATACCCCAACCATTTTAGCATAATTATTAACCTAATTTCACCATTTTAGTGGTTTTATTTAAACAAGCATTTACTTTATCTTCCTTGCATGTATCTACTTTCATATCATTAAATGCTAGTATCCTTTTTTTTTGTTTATACCAATTTAATTATTATAATGATAGATTGACAAAATCCTAGCAAGCAAAACTCTTCTTGGATCTAAATCATGCTAGGAAGTCCACTCAACCATCTATCTAATAACCCCCTTTTCTAGTGTCTTTCTTATTTGTAGGTTATTCCTTCCTAGCCAAAGAGGAATTCCCATTATCATCTGGATTCATGCACACACTTTTACTAAGTATTCTGCTATACACCCTATTACTAGTTTCATTATTTACTTTCAAAATTAAGAAAGGGGTAGAATTAACTGAAACATTTTGGTATGCCTAGTGGGACCTAGTTCCCTTTTCCTTATTATTTACTCATCGAATGAAATCTATAAAAAAAATTGGGATTAAAATAAATCTCTTACATACACTCATGGTCTACTTCTCTTAGTTAATCTAGTAACTTAAAGGGAAAAATAATTAATTGTAGCTTTCACACTTGTTATCACACACTAAGCCAAACCACAAAATAATTAACACATCAAAACATACCTAAGATAAGGCTTGACTAGGATTTCATTACCTAGCAGCAACTTTACCCCTTCTTGGTTATCCTACTTGGATTTCAATACCAAGGGGAGAACCAACTCATCTCTTTGGTTGAGTATAAAATATAAACTTGGTATATTTTGGCTAAGAACTTGACCCTCTTACTACTATGGGACCATGAAGTGAGGGGGTAGGCCCTAATACCAAGCCACGTATTGAAGTTCAACATAGATTTCTCTTGAGCACCTAAACTCAACCTAAAACCAACATTATATTTCCTCTTTAGTACCTAATCTACAAGCCAAATTCCCTCTTCACACTTTCTAAGACATAATCCAAAAGCGATCCAAAAAGAATCCTAGGTTTTAATGCATTTTTAGTGAGTACATTGTTTGCCTTGAATTCTTTTCTTTTGATTTATCTTTGTTTGAGGTGTGAGTTTCATCATATTATTTCCTATTTTCTTACATGGTCTTTACTAGATATCAACTGAGAAACCAAACTGATCAACCACCACCTTCTTCTTCTTCCTCCATAGAATATAATTCTAATGATGAGAGTTCACCTCATTTTTCTCCCCCTCTTACTATAATCTTGATTGTTTCTGAGGGTGATGTGGACTTCATTTCCTTCCTTAATAACAACCCAATGGCCCTTCAACTTTATCTTAACAACTTACATCACTATACCTCTATTTCTTCAGTTCTTCCTATGGACCCTTCTTATGCTATGCCTCCCCATCTTATGGTGGGTATTACCTCAACCCAACCCTTACTGACCCAAGCCTCTTCTTTTTCCAATATCCCATCTAATACCACTACCCAAACCTAATCCAATATTCCAACCTCCAACCAAACACCTCATACTACACCCCATACTTCACATATAGGATCAACTTTACCTTTAGTCACCTATACCCCACCTACCATGGGGTTATTTTCTACCCCTATTTCCACCCTCTCCTTTATTACAACCAATCCACCAACTTTTACCCCATTTCATAACTTGATGCTCTATATTCCTTAAACTCTTCTACCCATTATCATTAGAGTCACTACTCAACCTCAACCTACTCAAACTCAACCCATTACCGCAACCATGATTTTAAGTCAACCCACATCTATCCCTCAACAAGTACCCATAATAACCTATCAATATGTCTATAACCCACAAGCATACACAACACCTTCTAGACAACCATTTGTGCTAATCAACACCTATGGGGTACTATGTCAACCTCTTATGACCACTTACCAATATATGTCTTCTTTCATACCTTCTATCACTTATCCAAACACATTAGCGACCCAACCTCAACTGAATGTGCCCCTTAATTATGCAACTTCCCAACCCCAGCTAGATTTGATCAAGATCTAAATGGACAAAATTACTAACTTTGAGTCATCTATCTCTAGGTCTCATAACCTTTTATCCTATGATCAAATATGTAATGAACCCATTCATCCATATGTGCCCATATATTCATATCCTCCTCAATGAGAATTGCCTAATTTTTCCAAATTCCAAGTGAAGGAGGACCCCCAACATCATTTAAGAGCATTTCATCATTCTTTTTATCTCAATGCATATGATGATGATCTCCTTATTCAAACTTTCCCCATGTCCTTATTAGAACCAACCCTTGACTGGTATAGTGCTCTCCCCACACACTCCATCTTTTCTTTCTCTCAACTGGCCCAAATATTTTTAGAGCATTTCTCAATAAATATATCTAAAAGGGTTTCTATTACTGACCTATACTCTATTAAACAATTTAATGATGAGTCAATTATTGATTTCATGGTTAGATGGAGAGGTCTCATCAACCAGCTTTCTTTCTCCTTACCCCAACCTGAATTAATTAAAATCTTCTCTCAAGGTTGTGCCAAACATATTACCCCCACTCTTCAAGTTTAAATGTCGGCCGGGTAGTGACCATCGTCGGCAGATACAGAATGGGGATAGAGGCTAGCTTTAGCTTTCTACTCATTTTTACATGCTGCCAAGGTCAAGGCTCATGGGAAAATGGTCGACAGGGGTTAAATAGGCATGGAAGAATAAAATGGGGGTTAAGGGGAGAACGACAAGGGTTAGACACAATTACGGTGTCTACATTTGCCCCTTTTTGTCTTGTTGGTTGTTCTGGACGAACTGCAAGACAAAAATAGGAGTTGGTTGCCCCAAGTGTGGGATAAGGTTGATTCTATCTTGTTGGTTGTTCGAATGAACTGCAAGACAAAAATAGGAGATGGATTGCCCCAATTATGGATGAGGTATTCCCCCTCAAAGTAGGAGTCGAGGGAAGGGAACTGGGAATTGGGTGCTGATTTGTCAAAGAGTGGATGAAAAAAGGGGTGAGGGTGAATGCTACAAAAGTCATGATTGCAAGCATACCACTTCACAAGATGGTCAGGGCAAATTGTCACAGGTCAAGGGTTAAGGAGTGCCAAAATTGAAGTAATCAGGCCCCAACATTTAGTCATCTACTGATTGGGTTATTCAATCTAAGGTGAAGCTCCAAATGGTCATCGTGTTTTAGGTATCTTGGGCTTAGGAAGTGCTCCTAGAAACACGAAAAAGTCACAAGTAGTGCGGATCAACCAGCTTGTGATCCTATACTTGTGAGGGTCTAAAAATAGTCTGCACACAATTTTGCTAACCAGTCATGAGGTAGCATACAGGCAAAAAACAACCAAGGCAACATTGTCTTGGAAGTGGTCATGGTCGAAGGAGATAGGCATGATCTCCAATGGTCAGTGGTCGAGGTGGATGGATGGACGAAAGGATGTGGCTGAGCTAACCTCAGAAGACATTATGTGATCTGAGTGTTGCCTACATAGCCCTTGTGTAAAGGGCCTCAGGCCAATGTAGTTCTCCCTAAAAGGGAGGAAGGGTCAAAGGGATGGAATTGGTCTTGGTCGAAGGCAAGGTTATGGATTGGTTTTGGTCAAGGTCAAGGTCATGGTCAAGAGGAGGAAAGAAGGTTTGTCCATCAGAGAGACGAACAAATGAGGGTGGTCAAGCTAACCCTAGAAGATGTCGTGTCATCTAAGTGCTGCATACATAGCCCCGATCTTAGGGCCTCAGACCAATGTAGTTTGAATAAAGAGTCCGAGTGGTAGACAGGTGGTGAAAGTGGTCGATAGACTGGTCTTGGTCAAGTGTCAAAATGATGAGGAGAAAAAAGATGTTACAGCCTTTTCCAAATGGTGTATTCTATAACATTGGTTGAGGGGTCTTTCATTCCTAGCAATTGTCCATAGTCGTGATGGACGTATGCTAAAAATGAATTGAGGTCTATTTATGCTTCAGCAAGTATTGGTTTATGCTTAACATAAATTGCGTCTAGTCGATAGTTTCCATGTGTATTGGTGTCCATAGAAACTAGTGAATAGGCTATGGAAGTGGCCTGAAAAAAAGAGTTGAGTTGAGTTGATTTAGTTTGACAAGTGATGAAGTTGAATGTGACCAAAGTGTAGAAGAAGTGAAAGGCATATTGCTCTTTCATTGACAAGGACCAGAATGACAGCATAGATAGGGGTTATTAGAACTAAGAGCCCCATTCATGCATGATGTCGCTGACCATATGTTGTGTTAGAGAGGTAATCAAATCACTTTGACATTAAAGTGAGCTCAAAGTCCCTTGAGCAGGTGATAGGAGGAGGAGGATAGGGTAACCCATTTTAGAGCAGAGATAACTTTGCCCCTTTTTATAGGAGACCCTGAGACAACTACAAGCCAAGTCCATGACCTATTTTTTTATTTTTTATTTTTTTTATTTTTTTGGTGCAGACTGATCAATGCGGGAAGTCTACGTAGAGATGTCATTTGCTTGGTGGTCATTTTTGAAGCTGATCAATGTGGGAAGCTTCTAAGACAAATTGTTATTTGTAGCAAGAGTTAGTCATAGCCATCCTTCGAGGGAGTGGTCTATATTTTGCTTTATATATAAGGGCTTTGAATAGTTGTCCTTCGAGGGAGCAGTCTATTAGCTACAACAATGATAGTATAGCTATCCTTTGAGGGAGCAGTCTGCCTTTTGATTCTAATTTGGTGACCTTGGATATTTTGACATCTTGATTTGTTTTGACAGAAATGTGAGTCATGGACAAGACTATAGAAGGTCAAGGGCTCCCTTTTATTAGGACAAAGCATCCATACTATATAAAAGGGGTGTATAGGATTTGTTAAGGGGAGTAGGGTTGAAAGGAATGAGGACTAAGAGGATGGGGATTGCTCAAGGGATGAGCTCAAGGTAAATGTCAAGTGGACAAGTACTCGACTAATAGTAGAATGGTCACAGATGCAATGCATTAAGAGGCTCAGGTTCTGGTTGTCCATCAAGAGAAGATAAATGATACGTCTATGATCCATACTTGTGCGTGATAATAAAAGGTCCGAGCCAATTAGGGGCAAAATTGCCTCGTTTACTTTGATCTATATTGGTCACGTGCTGATTCTCTTTGAGGACGAGGTCTCTGATATTGAAATCTCATTCTCATAGATTTTTGTCATAGGCTTGCTTGATGTGATGTTGATAGACATGGAGATGGTTAAGGGCAGCAAGACGGTGCTCGTCAAGTAACTCAAGTTGAGCTAATCGATCTTGATGAAAGTCATCATTAGAAAGAATGTTATGCAAAGAGATGTGGAGAGATGAGATCTATACTTTGAGAGGTAGGACAGCCTCTGTTCCGTACACGAGAGAGAAAGGGGTAGCACTCGTGGAGGTTCGAATGCTAGTGTGGTAGGCCCACAAAGCAAAGGGAATGTGAATATGCCAATCCCTTCCAGTGTCGTTGACAACCTTCATGAGAATTTTAGTCAAAATTTTGTTGGAAGCCTCAGCCTGCCCATTTTCTTGTGGGTAGTAAGGCAAAGAGAAACTGAGATTGATGCCAAATGAGTCACAGAGTTTTTAGATAGTCTTGTTTTTGAAGGACTTGCCATTGTCGGTGATGATTTTGTGAGGGACACCAAAATGATAGATGATGTGGCTGCTAATGAAGTCGATGATCTTGTCGGCTTTTGTGGAGACAAAAGGAATGGCTTCCACCCACTTGGTGAAATATTCAGTGGCAGTGATGATGGATTGATGATGAAGAGATGAATGAGGGTTAATCTCACCAAAGAGATCTAAGCCCCACTGAGAAAACTCGCACTGTGAAGGTTGATTGTTGGGAAGAGGGGCATCTGCCAGTTGATCAGTAATGGTTTTCCCCTTAATGGATTTCTATTGGATGAATTCGAGGTTGAACTCAGAAAGTAGCATGAGCCACCAAGCCATACGTTGATGTTGATATGGCTTAGAGTGCATAAACTTAAGAGGGTCGGTGTGAGTGATGACAAAGGTTTTGTGATTAAGAAGATAGTGGCAGAGCTTGGTAGTGGCAAAGACTAATGCCAAATAGAGTTTCTCGATATGAGTATACCGAGTTTCATAGTCAACCAGTGTGCCACTGATATAGTAGATCGCTTGCTCACGGTGATGCTCGTCTCGGTGCACGATCATGGCACCTAATGAATGGTTGGTGATAGAGATGTAAAGGTAGAAGGGTTGGTCATCTTTAGGTGGAATGAGGACTGGTGGAGAAACCAGATAGCATTTAAGGGCTTCAAAAGCCTCTTAACAGTCCTTATCCCATGTAAAGGAGACATCCTTCTTAAGGAGATGATGAAAAGGTTGGCAGCGGTCAGAAAGCTGCGAGATGAAATGGCGAATGGACTGGAGCTTCCCTTGTAGACTGCAAAGCTGCTTGAGATTGGTCAGAGGTGGTATTTTGAGGATAGCATGGATCTTGGCAGGATCTATCTCGATGCCACAGAAAGAAATGATAAAGCCTAAGAGCTTGCTGGAGAGGACCCTAAAGACACATTTCTTGGGGTTAAGGCGGACATTGTATTGAATAAGGTGAGAGAAGATGATTTTGAGAATGATCAAATGGTCATGGTGAAGCTTAGACTTGCTGAGAAAGTCATCCACATAGTCCTCCATGATTTTGTGGAGGAGATCATGGAAAATGTAAGTCATGGCACGCTGATAAGTGGCACCTGCATTCTTCAAGCCGAAAGACATGACTCGATAGCAAAAATTCCCCCATGGGGTAATGAAAGTGGTCTTGTGCTGATCTTCTGAAGCAATTAGGATTTGATTATATCCTAAAAACCCATCCATGAGAGATAGCATCTCATGGCCGGCCGTGAGATCAACAAGCTAGTCAATGTTAGGAAGAGGAAAGTCATCTTTGGGACAGGCTAAGTTGAGGTCATGATAGTCTGTGTAGATCTGGATCCCCCCAGTCACCTTGGTGACTAGAACGATGTTAGAGACCCACTACGGATAATCGATGGGCTGGATGAAGGAGACAGAAAGGAGGCATTAAAGCTCCTCTTTGAAAAGGAGGGCAACGCGAGGATGCATCTTTTGAAGCTTTTGCCTAACAGGCTTAGCCTCTGGTTTGGTGACAATGTTATGGGTAGCGATGGTGGGGTCAATGCTAGGCATGTCACAGTAGGTCTAGGCAAAGGCCTTGCTATGGTCTGAGAGGAACTTGGTGTAGTCAAGTTGCTCTTGAGCGTCTAAAGATTGACCAATCTTTAAGATGTGGGGAACATCAGAAGAAGGGAGGTTGATGTCAATAGTTGATTCATTTAACATAACTTGGGTCTTAGAAGGGAGAGAGCACTAGATGAAAGAGTCATCGGTGCCCATGTAGGAAAGAATGGCATTATTGTCAATGCAGTGGATAGTGTGAATGGTCACCGACTCAGCTTCTATCATGCTAGGAAAAATGAGAGGGAGACTTGGACACCCCATTGAGCTGATAAGTTAGGGGTTCCAGGTGGATGGTGTTTATGGAAAAAAAACTAGGAGGGATGGAAACCACCGACTCTGTAGGTGAAAAAAGAGGGATGGGTGAGCTTGGAAGAGATTGGTCAATGGTTGGCTTAGGGCAAAGGTCTATAGAGTCCTGAGTGGGGTCATGATATCCTAGGCCATACCGTTTCTTGGCATCGTCATCGTTGAGCAGCTTGATGGGCTGATGGGAGCCCTGCTCATAGCATCTGAAACCAAAACCCTTCCATGCACACCTATAAAGGTAAGTGTGTGTAAAGGTAGGGTTGCCAAGAAATGAGAAGTTTGATGTGCAAGGTTGAGGTGAAGAAAGAGGGTTGCAATCAATAAGAGCTTGATCAAGCCCCCCATAGACAAGGTTGGTTTGGAGGTGAGGAGGACCATAAGGCACGATCATTCCGATCTAATGGTCGTAACTAGGGCTATGATGAAGGCGTCCATACTCTTGTGGAGTTTGGAACATGTCTAAGGGTAGCAAGTGATACTCCCCCAATGAAATTCTTTAGAAGATTTCTTCCATGGGGTCTTTGGTCATCGCTTGAAGGGGAGGTGTGAGGGTGACCGCCTGTTGCGAACTAGTCGAAGATTTTGCGGATGGAGGCGGTGCCAGGATTGATGGTTTGATAGGAATGAGGATGTCATTTGGATGGTAGGTGGTGTTATAAGTTTTGAAGGGTGAAGGGTCAGTGGGAATGATATGGACTTGCCCATTGTGCTCAAATTTCACACAACGGTGCAGGGTGGAGGGGACACAGGCCATGGTGCGGATCCAGGGTCGGTCCAGCAACATGTATTAAAACTCTCCTTCGATGATATAGAAGAGCTCTGAGACTGTGCGTGGACCAATGCGGATGTGAAGGATGATTGTGCCAATGGTTGTGGCAGTGGTGTCATTAAAGGAGCACAAGATCGTGTCAGTTTTAGAGACGCAATTCTTGGGAAGAGCCAACTGTTCAAAGGCATGGGTGGAGATAATGTTGATGCTAGTGCCTCCATTGATCATAATGCATTTAATGTGTGTCTAATCAACATAGGGAGTGATGAAGAGGGTGGCGTCCTGATCTTTCGTGTTAGATGTGGGAATTTTAGAATCGCTAAATGTGATGGAGGCAACAGGGGCTAAAGAGTGGACAAGGGCAGCAAGTGGCTGGGGGTCCTCGGGTTGAACCTCTGCTACCTGCAGGGCTCTGATGAGGGCTTGATGATGTTGGGGTGAGGTTTGGATGAGGTCATAAAGGGACATCTTCACAGGCATCTGGTGAAGCTGTTTCAACATGGAGTCATGGATTGGTCTAGAAGAAGAAGAAGAAGAGGGTTGAGGTGCACCAAGGATAGAAATCTTAGGCTTGGGTGGTTGAGGTGGCTGGATGAAAGGGTAGGTCCAAGGAATGGTAGCTTTTTCCTTTGCCTTGTCCTTTTGTGACCTGGTGGTTATGTGAATGGCATTGATTTCGAAGATAGGGGTGAAGGAGATAAAGGGGTCATGGTCTGCTGATGAGATGTTGATGGATTTGAAGAGATTGGAGGGTTATGAGAAGGAGTCAGGGGTCAGTCGAGAGTGTCCTCAAAGAGAAGAGTGTCTTTCTCTAGATAGCGGTGAATGACGATCTTGAGGGCACAGCAAGTCTCAGTATCGTGTCTTGGCGTACGATGATATAGGCAAATCTTCATGTCGTCGAACCAGGAGGGCTTAGACCTGAGAGGTTGGTAAGGCCTGATGGGTGGAAGGGTTATGCTGGAAGTCTACAAAATTCAGTGCAAGATCAAAGAGTATGAGCCCACTAAAGGGTCCGTGCTCATTGATGTGTGCGATACTGGTGACTTTTGCTTGGGTGGAGTCAGAGGAGGCTTTCGTACCACCTTTTGGGTTGATGGTGCAGCGACAGGTGGAAACGGTAATTTCTTCATGGGAGGTACCACCTTTTTGAGAGAGGGTAGACTGGAGGTAGACAAAGGAAGAAAAGGAGGCAACTAGTTTTGATTAAAGGTCAGAGTCGGAAAGACTCTGGTCAGGGTCGAAGGATGGGGGCCCAAAATGGAGGGTAATGGTGACAGAAGAGGAGGCATTCACCTCTGTGGTTTGGCAGTCTTCTGTGACTTAGGTTGAAGACTACTATTGGTTGAGGTTTGGTCTAAGTCCACCTTCACTTGCAGATGAGTGAGGGTAGAGACAGGGTGAATGCCAAGTGACTTGATAGGTTTAGATGGGGTAGATGCAGGTTTTGGTTTTGATACGGTTGGTTGAGGTTTAGAAATGAGAGTCTAGTTTTTGTTAAGGGTCTTGGGAGATTTCACCATAGGAGGATTAGCTGCATGAGACGAGAGGGCACGGGCATGTTGAAGAGCTGTGAGATGCTCCCACAATACCTGATGTTCCACTTTCCTTGAAGGGAGAAGTTTGAGTTTCTCCACTAATCGATAAAATGGCTGAGAAGATGTTGGATGAGGTTTGGGTTCTTGAGAAGATATGGACAGTTATGGGGTTAAAGATGAGACTAGTGTAGCAGTCTCAGACCCAAGGCATGATGGAGTCGTGATAGGTTCGTCTGTGGTTGGAGATGAAGGAGAGGTAGGTTCTTCACTGGGTGGAGAAGAAACCAGAGAATGAGGCTCCTCAAGTGGGTAAAGGGTAGGGATGATTGTGCCCTCTACTTACGATCGAGGAGTAGGAAGGGTTGGGTCCTCCATGGGCAACAAGAAGAAGGATGGTGAAACCGGCGGTGCTGGTAAGGTTGAGGCATCCTCTAAGATGAGAGAGGTTGACAAAAAACTAACTAGAGAAAGAGGTTCATCCACATGTGATGGACTGATGGATGGACTCATCTCTTGAGGTTGGTCAGAAATGAAGGGCGAGACCGTATTGACTGTTTGTATATTATGTTCGTGAATGTTATCAGTCAAGGTCTGGACATTGTTTTGGGTTGGTGGATGATTGGGGAATGGCTACTTGAAGATGTCGATGCCCTGATTAGGTGGCACATTGGGATTGTCAAGGATGAGGTCACCCTTTTCCAGCATGTCTTGGATGATGTTTTTAAAGTTTTTACAGTTGCCCGTGTCATGTCCCTTAACACGGTGGTAGTTATAGAAGTCATTTTCCTTATACCAAGCAGGGATGGCACGTGAGGGATCAAATTGTGGAGGTGGTCGGATCTGGGGGAGATTGAGGACCCCTTGTTTAACAAGTTTTTCTATCACAGACGCGTATGATTCTTTGAGTGGAGTATACTATCACTGTATGTATTTCTACTGGAATTGGCGAGTGGTGCTCTGAGATGTGGATGGCTCAGGATGATTAGTTGAAGGGGAATAAGAAGAAGATTTAACAACCACAGCATTAGCTAAAGATTTAGACTTAGGATTGGATGATGAAGGTTTAGAACAAGAGGATTCATTGGTCTTAGAGTTGGGATTCTTGCTCTGCAACTTGAATTTATTCTCCTCGATGGCACGTAACTCAAGTTTACGGGCCATCGTGAAGGCTTCGTTGAAGGTGCGGAAGGTCTGAACCCGTAAGGTGGAAGAAATATGTCTGGCACAGGCTTGGGAGAAAAGTTTAATAAGTTTGGGCTAGGGTAAGGAAAATGAGAGCTGATTGATGAGGCCCCTCCATCGAGCAATGAAATCAGCTATGGATTCATCCTCGAATTGGCAAATAGAATAGAGGTCTATGATTGAGACCTTCTTGGTGATGTTGATAGAGAAATGATCAAGGAAGAGCTGGGCCAGCTGAGTGAATGTGAAGAGGGAATGGCTGGCAAGGGAGTTGTACCAGTCAAGTGCAGCACTAGAGAGAGACATGGGAAACGTGCGTAAAAGCAATGCATCATCATGGTTAATAAGGTAACAGGCATGTCTGAATGCCCATAAGTGCTATTGTGGGTCTTCCTTGCTTTGAAAATGAGAAAACTTAGGAAGTTCCCACTGGCTGGGATATGGCCTGATCGGGACAGAAGGATGAATGGGCTCATTGCAAATTTGTTCGTATGAGAGAGTATTGCGTGAGCCAGAAATGGAGGTCTCTAGGCTGGACATCTTGTCCATCAGCATTTTGATGATATCTACTGACAAATTGGTGGGTGGAGTGCCCCCTAGATTGTAAGGTGCTTGAAAGAAGCTAGAAGAGGCATACGACGTAGTTGGTTTTACCAATAAGGGTGCAACGTACGGATGACTAGTCGTAGGGATAGAAGAGGAGACTAAGGATGGTTGGGTAAAAGGCATGGCTAGGCTCGATGTTGCCATGGGAGGTTGGTTAGTGGTAACATGGGCCAATGGATAGGTAGCCACCCTAGTGTTGATAGGAGCAAGGGTAGGCGAAATAGAGATGACTAGATTTTGAAAGGGGGTAGAGAGTGGTTGAGTGGGCTGAGGTTGATAGGGGGCTAAAACCCCGATGGAAGTGGGCCCAAAGATGGAGGGAGAGGCCACACTTGGATTTTTGGTCAAAGGCTGGTCATTGGTCGAGGCAATAGCCTGGGTGTCTAAAGGTTGAACTATGGATGCTGTTGATACGGCCGCAGTCTCGAGAAGAGAGGTTGGCATTCCATAAATTAGATTGCCCAAGGAGTCTCGTGTTTGGCTATTCGCGAGATAGTGCTATAAGGCTGTGACGTTGAGGTCCAAGAATCATGCAAAATCTTGGTCCCCTTCTGGGACAATAGGAGTCTGGGTCGGGGATGGTCTAGTAGGAGTTCTTTCAGTCTCTGAGTGGAACTCCATTATAAGACTGGTTATGGACGGGGTAGACGGAAGCAGGTGATGCCTCGCATGATCGACTAGAGCCTTGGCTTGACTACGAGTCAAAAACATTCAAGGCAAGAAAGAATGTCCTCACAAGCTCAAACAAGCAGATAAGAATAGAAAAGATGAAGAACACAAGCAGATCCTAAAAAAGAACTCTAGGAGTAAATTATTAGGATTATAGTGGCTTATGCCTTAGAATGTGTGAGGGAGATTGGCTTTTGAGTTGGGTCCTAGAAGAAGTAGTCTATGGATGGTTTCGGGTTAGTTATGGTGCTTAAGAAGTCTGTGTTAGGTTTCGTACATGGCTTGGTGCTAAGGAGCAAGCTTCCCTCACTTCACGAGTCCAGTGATAAGTTGGGCCCGCTTAGCCAAAATATACTTCCCCTAGAGATTAGACTCTGCCAGAGAATAGAGTGGGCTTTCCCCTTGGTGATGAAATCCAAGTAGGATCACCGGGATGGGTAAGGTATCCGTTGGGGGATGAAATCACAGTCGGGCCTTGTCTTAGGTAAGTTAAGATGTTTGTTTTAGTGCAAGTGGTTTGGTCGTGTAACATCAAGTGGACTAGATTAATTCAATATGTGGTTATTAATTACTAAGTTTGGTTTAAGAAATGAAAGCAAATAGAAATGCAATGCAACGTGTTTTAAGCCCAAGTCAAAATGTTTGGTTCGTATGAAGACGAATGGAGAAAGAGTCGAAGAGTATGAGTTTTGGCTAGTCTAGAAGTGTAAGAAAGAAAAGAAAAGTTCTTTTTATTCCTGCTTATGATGTTGTTTAGAAGAGACAAAAGAGGCAAAAAGTAAGGAACCTAATGCACCTATATGAACGAAAGAAAGAAAGAACCCAAAGAAGGCCTTAGGGTCCCACCGGGCTTGCCAGAATGTTTCTATGCTAAATTGCTTTCACATTCAAAAGATAGAAATGAGAAACTAAGAAATGGTCTAGGGTTAGAAGATACTCGGATGTAGTCGTGTGCACCGAAATCAGATGTTGGAAGGTACTCCTCTTTGGCTGTGGAGGAATGACACCTGTGAAGAAAAAGAGACTAAACACGAAAAATGTTAGATGAGGAGACGGTGGGCTATCAAGCAAAAGCTTGATCCCTGAAGTATGAAGACTTCCTTAAGGGATATCAACCCACTAATTAAAAATAGAATATTTGATAAAAGCATAAATAATGAAAGATAGAATGAAAGAAATAAAAGACAAAAAGCAGAATGCATACCTGATATGCAGCAAACTGCTCTACACAGTCGCCAGTATCGGTCCCTGTGCCGGTGTCGGTCAAGGAAGAGAGCCGACGCCGATTAAAGTGCTGGCGTCGGTAGGGGTAGTGACCGGCGTCGGTCATGGTAATAGTTTTTGGATGGGGTCTGGTTAGGTCTAGATAGGGTTTTAGGATTGTATAAGTGTCTGAGGTTTTTGTCTAAGGGTTAGGGAGCTAGTTTGGGAGTCAGAGGGATTGTTTGGGGGTTTGTGCAGGGATTTGGGCAGAGTTACAGACTATATATTATAGATAGGGTGGATAGAGGTGATACAGAAGGAAGTTAGGCCAAGGCTATAGTCTGAATCTAGATCGGGGTTGTGATATCAAATAAAAAACAATAACCAGAGAGTAAAACAAAAACATAGAGCAAACACTTACCTGTTATACACTGAAAATAGAGTCAGAGACATGATTGATGTTGTCACTGTGTTGCAAAAGTTTGATGTAGTAGACCTCCAGCAAGATGACCGAAGCAAAATACCTATATTGGAGAGAGAGAATACAAGAGATTGGATTGCAGATTGATTGGATGCCAGAGTTCGCTGATCATTCGAATGAAGAGGTTGCTGATTGATTGAATGTTGAAGGTTGCTGACTGAAGGTCCGATAACCGATCGAGAAATAGATTAGCAACTAAATGACAAATAACAGATAATGGATAACGGATAATAGAACCTGCATTTGGGTCAAGAACGTAGTGTTAAGGATAACTAATGCCAACAGGACTGCTGATGTCGGCCGAGAAGTGACCGACGTCGGTGACGTCAGCTGGGTAGTGACCGTCGTCGGTAGATGTAGAATGGGGACAGAGGCTATCTTTAGCTTTCTACTCATTTTTACATGCTGCCAGGGTCAAGGCTCATGGGAAAATGGTCGACAGGGGTTAAATAGGTGTGGAAGAATAAAATGGGGGTTAAGGGGAGAACGACAAGGGTTAGACACAATTACGGTGTCTACATAAACCTTCAAAAAAATTGATGAGGAATTCACCATGGCACATAAACTAGAAAACTAGGCCATTGATGAAGGGAAACTAAAATTACGGAACAAAAATTCTAGCTTTAAATCCAATAACCTTCCTTCACCAAAACCACCAACTAATCCAATGCCAAACCAAAAGCATCCATAAACTCAATTATTCTAAAAATCACTCCACTTCCAATTACCAACCATCCACCTCAAACCAATTATTCTAAACTTCCCTATTAACAAAACTAAAACCAAAACGGATTCTCTAAAATAATATACTCCCATTAGAGAATCTTATTCATTAGTTTTGGATAAATTACTCAAATCCAACCTCATCCAACTCTCACCAATTAAAACACCACAACAATTTTATGCTTCTCTCCCCATACCTAATTGGTATAATGAGAATGACCATAGTGCCTTTCATCAAGTCATAGAGCATGACATTAATATATGAAATACCTTTAAAAGTCTTGTCTAAAGCTTGATTGATAGTGGATAACTTGTGTTTGATAATCCCAATGAACCTCCTAATCAATGCCTTGACATTTTCCATAAATATTTTCCTAAACATGATCCTTCTACCCAACACCATGATAATAAACATGAATCATCTCACTCTCAAGAAACACACATGATCAATGTTATTAATAACAAACCCATTATTGAAGATACCATTACCTTAATCACCCAAATGGAAATATTGAACTCGCCTCATATTCCTTAAGATACCCAAATGAAAGAATCAACCACCCCTCTCTCTACACTTGATGAGACTTTAGCTTTATCTACCTTTCTACTTTGATGGAAAAACCAAAGGGGACAACCTTTGCTATAACCATTTCTTCTTCTTCCACTCCACCCACTAAAGTGGTAGAAATTCCCTCTATTTATTTAGACACCCAAACAATGGAAGCAACTCTATACATTCCTTCAATTGAGGATACCATACCTACCTCCCCTATCATTGAACCATTTATTTCCTCTTCAAAAACCATCCCACAAGATGAGATTACCTCATCTACCCAACCACCAATTTTTCAACCATCCATCAAAATTAAATAAACCATTCCCTCTTCTCCACCTAAGGGATTAAGCTTTGAAACCAATGACCAAGGAACCAAACCCATCTACAATCCCTTTTCCAGGCTAGTCCAAATTTTAGCTTTCACTTCCCAACCTAACTTTGATAGAGCCACTTTCTGGCATCATCTTAGGATCCCTTACCAAAATAAATCTAAATCATCAACCTCCCTTAAATCCACCCTTAAATCTATTATTACCTTTTCACTAAATACCTTTTCCAAAACCATAATTAAACTATCTCAACCACCTTTGCCTAAAATTTCCAAATCACCTTACGCTTCTCTCACCAAACCAATCAAGAATCTAGGAATCCTTCCCACACCTATCTATACTCACCCATCTTTGAAGTTGGATTTAACACCATATAGTACGCCAATGCAACCTCCAACCAAACTAATTAAGAAGGTAAAGTTACCTAAACCTTTACCTCAAACTATACCCATACCACCTTCTTCCCACTTATCTTCCATCTTAGGACCCCATCCTTCTACCATCCCATTTACCTATTCTTATTCTAAGAAACCATCCCCCTTTTTCTACCTACACCCATCAAACCCTCTAGTTATCCATAATTTCTAACGCACCTATCTACCTCTACTATCCCACCTATAACTAAAACTTCCTCATCCAAGCTTTCCATATCTAAAACTTCAACCTCTAAATCAATCATAACCAAGCAAACCCAACCAAAAACACCAATTAAAACCATTCTTCTAACTACAACTACCATGGAAAAGCCTACACCCAAAAATGCTCCCATCCCTAAAACTTTAAACCCATCATATCCAATGCCTTTGAATGAATCCTACTCAACTATCTTATAGAAGTTATTACAAACCTCATCCATTAACCTACCACCTATCAAACCATTTTACCTTTCCAATACTAAACTCTATTGGTTCAATGATAACTTGATCTATGCATACCATAGGGCATCAAGACATGACATGAATAATTACAAAGATCTCCAAGCACTCATTCATATCCTATATGATGAGGATGATCTACTATTAGATGACCCCTTCTTGTCCCCATTACCAATCTTACCATCCACCCAACCTACCTAACCTTCACCTACTCTCCCACTCCCACCTAGGAGTGAGGAAGAGGAATAAAATCAACCATCAAACCTAGAAAACTTCATTATCCACACTATTCATGTGGTTACTTGATCTCAAGCCCAACAAAAGGATAAGGGAAAATCCAAAGCATCAATCTCATGGACATACCCTTTAACCCTTAATCCACTAACCAAACCTAAACATCTCCACTCTCACCTTCACAACCACCAAAACCCAAAGTATCCATTTTGGGATATTCTCTCTCCAACCTTTTGCATCAATACATTGGTTAGTTTTGAAATAAATTCACCAAACACTAGTGAAAATGAGCCTTTATGAACTAGTTAACATCTCACCCCACCATCACCAGCACTGATCAAGGCTATACAATCTATAAAGGCGTTTCATGAAATTTTTATCTTTAAGTTATAGGAAATGAAGAAAAGAAACTCAATATGGGTATGGTTGACAAAACTATTTGTTTATGCACACACTTAATCAAAATATTGTGAAGAGTTCCTCTTTGGCTTGGGAAGAAGACCTGCAGATAAGAAATAACTAAAGTAAACTTATTTGTTAGATAGATAGTTGGGTATATTTCCTAGTGATATATTGATATCGAAAGCAAGGGATTGATTAGGGGTTATCAATCCACATGTTTTAAATAGTTAAGTTTATAAAATTAGAAAGAAGGTACTTGCATCAATTAAATAAGATTACTAAAACTAAACACAAGAATGCTTACTAAGAAAGTAGACTAGAAATGATCACATTAGTGATAAAATAATTAATACTAGTGCTAAGGGGTTGAGGTATGCTTTAAATTTTTTGAAAGAGGTCTGTGAGTGGTTTGAGACATAGAAAAATATATTTGATTGGGTGTAGGTGGGTGAAAATAGGTTGCTAGTTTTTGGTGCCATAGGTGATCATCGATGGTTAGGGTAACCATCTGTGATTATGCCTAACTATCGGTGATTGGGGTCTGACCATTAGTAGTTGACTATGTATTTTTAGGTTTGATCAAAAAATGAATGATGAGATCCCAAAGATGGATTCTAGGAGTTGGGAAATGGTTAGGTTGATTATGAAATGGAATTAAAGCATGTGAATATTGACAAAGAAGTATGTATCTTATTAGAAGTCGACTGGGTGGGTGGTTGATATAATTATCTTGTTGGTGGAATATGGCTTGATTTTGGTAGAATAACAATATTTGAGAGCTTAGTTTAGAGGAATCAATAAGATGGTTGATAATGCTTAATAACATTGATGATGTTGATTGACATATAAAATAAAACTCTTAAATGCCTGAGCTCTTGATAATTATTACAGATGGATTTAACATCCCATGCCTCTTTCTCTTATAGGCACAAGTAAGAGGTAGAAGTGAAGGTGTAACTAGTTTGTCTAAATATAATTCATCCATGCAAAGGCTCATAACCAAAATTAGACAAGTTATTTTTAGAAAAGCAATGTAGGTGGTTTTCATGTTGTTTATTAGGAGGTGGATCTTAACCATTGATTATCAAGGGTTTGCATGGCTGACCATTGATGGTCACCCTAACCATCGATAATTAAGGTCCAGAGAAAAAGTGTCCTAAAGGATAGCTTCACTTAGCTTAGTGAAACTAGGTGTAGATGGGTTTGGTGAGGCTAGATAGGTATAGGCTAGTCCTAAGGGGGTCTTAGGTAAGTCTAGGGAGATTTTGACATTTGGAAATAAAAGTGTGTAGATTTCTAATGTCTATGTTTTTCCCATTTTTATTATGCAAATTTCATGAATAAGCTACAAAACAAAAATATATTATGGTTCAAGGGTATGGTTACCTTGAGAGTGGAAGGAGGTGTTCCCCATCAAATAGGGAGTTAGTGAGGTGATTATAAAATGAGTACAGGTTTGACAAGTGGTAGATGGTTAGTCACAAGGTGGTGACACAAGGTTAGGTAGATGAGACGTAAAATTGTGAATAAAATGCAACAAAAAGGTGTGATATCCAAGATCACACATAGACTAAAATTACCAAAGTTATTAAAAATAAGGGTTGTTGCTAAGTAGGACCAGTGACAAGTGAACCGTGTGACTATCTATAGGTGTGGTAGTTGGGAAAACTCATAAACACAAGTTTCCTAAGTGATTTTCATGTTTTTGGTGGGTATCCAAGGTAAGAAGTGATCCCAAGGAAAACACAAATGGATCAAGAATCATGGGTGTCTGAGGTAGGAAGTGTTCCTGGTTAGTCATAAGTAGGTTAGTATGTGTGAGGTGGCACAAAAGTCAAAGGGGGTCAACATGATAATGTTGTCATTGTGGTTAAAGGAATAGGAAATAATTGTTGTAAAATTATGCACCAAATGGTCCAAAATAGACTGATAATGAGGTGATGAGGTGGTTGGGTTGGTGGGAGAAGGTCATCTCAAAAAGTGTTAAAACATGGGTTTGGTGTGCTAAGAATTGGTAAGATTTAGGTAAAAAGTAAAATGAGGGTTTTGTAGGGTTTCTTGACTATCAATGGTCACCCTAACCATTGATGGTTAGGGTAAATCCTAATAACCTAGACAGGTAAAAATTAAAAATGAGACACATTTTTTCTATTATTACTATTTTACTTTATTGACTTTGGCATAGGTGATTTCAAGACTTTGCGAGGAAGGTGTTTGTTGAGGTGGGTGTTGCTCATTGGCCAGAGGCATGTGGGTAATTACATGGGTTTTGGATGTAGGGAGCATGAGGATGTATATGGTAACTTGATCATAGTCTTAAACCACAAAGGAAGTCATGGAATGAGGTAGGGGTGTATTAAAATAGCTAGAGTGGGCTTGTTTTTGCATTATTAAATTTGCTTGTGTGGGTAGGTATAAAAATGTGCAATTTTGCCTATTTATTTTACATAGGGTTTTTGAGGTTTTTAGGAAAGTTGGTGGGTGAAATGGTAGACTGATAGGGTGGGTGCATGGGTGAATTAGGTAATATGCTAGGTAGTTAGGGTGCTTAGGTTAGGTTTTTAAAGGATTTATAAATGGATTATGCCTGTGGAGGGTTTGGGCATTCCAGCCATAGAATTCCCATAGGTGACCATCAATGGTCAAGTATAATTATTAATGGTCAACACCCTAGGAAGTAGGGGTATACAATCATCGATGGTCATCATGACCACCAATGGTTGAGTAGGCTATGGTAGGGATTTTGGCTAAGTATTTAGGGTAGGTTATTGATGGCTAGGTTTTGGTAAGTTGTTTAGGGTATGGTGAGGGTTAAATGGATTGAGTAATGGTAATAGGTGGGGGTTTATTTAGGTTTATAGGGTTAGGTGTTTTTTAGAGTGTGTTAAGGGTCAGGGTTAGGTCAAGTATTGAAAAGGTCAGGTAGATAGGCCTATTAATAATAACTAAGCCTAGCATTTGGTTTGGGGAAGGCTCGAGAGTAGATCTAGATGCATGGCCATGTGTCATGTATCTTCCTTATGATTTTGAATGGGATGACCATAGATGACTGGACACACATGGAGGAAGTAGGGCTAGGAGCAATGAAGCACTACTATCATGTGCTTAGAGACACATCGATGATAAAAGCACTCATTGAGAGATGGGATCCTATTATTAATACCTTATTATTATCAAACAAGGAGATGGATATTCTCCCAAAGGATGTGGATAGGATCACTTGGGATATTCTCCCAAAGGATGTGGATAGGATCACTTGAATCCCACTATGTAGTGAGGTGATATATTAGATAGAGTAAGAGGAGTGGAATGAGTATGTTGAGTATCTATATGGAGATCATAGTGACTAGATTAGATGGCATTTTAGAGGGTTTAGCTACATAGGGTTATCTAAGAGAGCTCTAAAAGACAAGAGATTGATGATGATATTGATGGTTGTGGTTACATGCTTTAGGCTCTCAAATTTGAGTAGAGGGAGGTTTTCATATGTATTATTAGATGTATTAGTGGAGTTATTGCTTGAGAGGATAATATTTAGTTGGATCCTAGTTTTGTTGGTTCATATTTATAGGGAGCTATGGGGATTCAAACACCATCAAAAATATGGTATCAACATGGGCCTAATTCCTCATTACTAAGCTTATGAGCACATTTGGTGTTAAGATTGATGGGATTACCATGGGTAGGGTGTACATAGATTGAGTTCCCTATTAGATTCATGAGATGGAGAGATGATGTTGCTATGTTAGGGGTAGGAGGTGGTACACATGATGTCAAGTGATTCAGGGGTGACCTAGGTGAATTTGTAGTTGGGGACATTACCTAGAGACCACATATATAGCTTCCCATCTATCCAAGCTACAGGAAGTAGACCCTAACTATGTAGAGTTATAGGTGGATAATGAGCCATCAAGAAGGTGAGGTTGAGTTAATTATATTTCACTAGGTGTGACATTAGTTTGGTTTGATATAGGGTGTACCAAGTCCACATCCCATATATAAGAAGCATGACTCAAAGGTTCAGTTATCGATGCCCCAACCTACTTAGATAGTTTTAGATGTTGGTTTTGAGGAGCTTCTTATTAAGGCTCCTATCAATGATGATGGGTACATTGATGGTTATATGGCTTGGTACCAACCAATCTATGTAGAAACATACATTAGTGGAGATGATGGAGGTGCAAGGTCAATGGTTATAGATCTAGTCGGCCAAGATGGATAGGTAGGGGTGGCATTGGCTATGGCCCAAGCTTAGATATAGGTTTTTTAGGGATAGCTGACCACATTATAGGGCCATATCACCATATTTTAGGGTTAAATTTCTATTATTATAGGTGAGAGAGACCTACTTAGATAGAGGTCTAGAGTAGCCACAATAGTTAGAGGTACACTAGGTAAAGTGGCACAAGTATGGTACCTAGCCACTATACAAGAAATCAAATACTGTGAGGTGATGGTATTAGACTAGTTTCCCTAGACTATGAGGTATGTAGAATATAGAGCTAGTTTGGTTGGTGGGCCATCAATAGCTAATCTAGGTTAGTGGATTGCTATACTAGGTCAAGTAGGGGTCCTAAGGGGACTACCACCAACTATAAGTACAAGCATAGATGGGGCTATTAGTTATGGTGCAAGCCAATTATTATGTTTAGATGAATTATTATGATGTATTATTTTGATACTGGCCTATGTATCGATATAGAAATATGTATTTTTTTGAGAGAGCTGATACATTATTATAGGTATTATTTTTTGATGATATATATGATGAATTATTATGGTTCATGTGGTGCTCATGTTTATGTTTATGGTTATGGCTTATGGTTCCTAACTTGTGGTTTATGATGTTAGTGTTCCAATTAGTAGCTTAGGCATGTGATGCTCAAAAGATAGTTATGATGTTTGTGATTTTGTTCATGGATATGATAGGATGTATTATTGATGGATACATGTTATATGATAATGTAATGGATTTATTTATGGTCATATAGATGGAATGGTAAATAATATGATGTCTTGCTCACTGATTTGGTTGATGTTTATATTGGTGTAATGATATGTTTATGGGCTCATATGATGTGATAATTATAAATGGATAGGTTGATGTTTATGTTCTGTTATGATATGCTTACATTATGTTTAGAGCATAAAGAGATAGATGGTGTTTCTTGTTGACACAGTTGATAATGTTCATGATTTTGATGTGATGTTTATTATTCATGATCATAGAGGTAGAATGTGAATATGGTTAAAGATGAAAATACATGAAGTAAGTAGGTAACAAACTAGATGTGTAAGAAAGAAATAAGAATCATGAGAGATATATCAACATGAACTAATAAAAGATAAGAAAAATGATTATGATGCCTTTTTATTGGTAAGGACTAACACAAAACCCAAATTTATATTGTCTTAGTGAATATAAACCATTAAGATGCTTCAAATTAGCATTCTTAACTTGATAAATAGGTATCTTGATCATAGTGTGTCAAGTAAGCTCATAGTCCCATGCATATGATATGTGAAGGGAGAATGGGTAAAACTGGAACCTTAGTGAGACTAGTGTACCTTTTCTATAGGTTTTTGAAAGAGGTAGTATAAAGAAGTCTATGTTTACATATAAAGTGTAGACTGATCAATGCAAGAAGTCTACTAAGAGATCTGATCGAGGATTTCCAAGATTATTACTTTTATGAGAGCTGATTGTGGCCTTCAAAATTCTTTTTGCTTTTTGCTTGGGGTTTTTTGCTATTTTGGATTTGATTTAGGGTTGGGGAAGCTAATCAATGTGGGAAGATTCTAAGAAATTGTTAGCTTTAACAAATTCTTTACTTATCCATCCTTCAAGGGAGTAGTCTAAGTTTATGTGCATATTTCAAATGCTTTTGATAATTATCCTTCAAGGGAGCAGTGTACCTTATGTTTGGGAATTTTAGATCATTTTTCAACAACTATCCTTCAAAGGAGTAGTATGTGAATGCTAAGAATGACCCATAGTTTTTTTATGACTTTTGATATTGTTTTTTCTTGACATAGACTTGCTTATACATGCTCAAGGGGTTACCTTGATGAAGGAAAAACTAGGTTGACATGAAGGTCCAGTCATTAAAAAGGGGTATACATGACAATGACCATGGGAATCGATCTCAAAGAGATGGGAAGTACTATGAGAATCATGTCATGGATAGAGTCGTGGTACCCATAGTTCAAGATTAGGCTATAATTGTGATGAATAATCAAATGATTTAGTTTCAATCAGTTTTCCCTAGAAAGAGGGAAGTGAATGTGGTTGTAGGGGATGAGTTTAAGTTAGACAAATGATGATTATGATCCCTATTTAAAAATAAATGGGATGCAGATGTAAAGCATTAAGAGGATCAGGTTATGGTTTGACTTAGAGAGTGGATAAATGATAATCTCCTATTCTATACTTATGGGTTATGATGTAGGGTCCAAGCCAATTGAAAGCAAATTTTCCCCTTTTTCTTTTCTCCATATTAGTTACATGTTGATTTTCCTTGAGAATAATTTTCTTGAAACTTCAAGTGTTTTTTATAGGTGAGTTTGATCCTCTCTTGATAGACATGGAGATGGGAAAGGGTGGCCAAATGATGCTCATTAAGTAGCTTAAGTTGGGCTGAAAATTCCTAAGGATAGTCATCTTTTGAAACAAGGTCATACAAAGATATGAAAAAAGAAGGTATTTGGATTTCAAGAGGCAATACCACCTCATCTCCAAACATGAGATAAAAAGGCATAGCACCTATAGGGGTTTAGATGCTAGTAAGATATGACCATAAGGAAAAATGGATGTGTAAGTACCAATTCTAACCCAAGGAATTAACCATTTTTGTAAGCATGTTGTTAAGTGATTTGTTAGAGGCTTCAGATTGTATATTTGCTTGTAGGTGATAAGGTGATGAAAAACTAAGTTTAATATCAAATACATCACAAAGGCCTTATAATTGTTTGTTTTTGAAGGATTTGGCATTATCAGTGATGATCTTATGGGGAACACTAAAATGGCAAATGATATGGTGGGTGATAAATTCAACAATCTTTTTAGCTTTTGTCAAGACAAGAGGAATAACTTCCACCCATTTGGTAAAATATTCAATCATGATAATGATAGAATGATGTCCTTATGAAGATTTGGGGTTGATTTCACCAATAAGGTTGAGACCCCATTATGAAAAGGGCCAAAAATCCTCAAAAACATGAATGTTATTTCTAGGTGTGTGATTTAAATTAGCATGTTATTGACATTTGACACATTTTTTCACATAAACACAATAGTCTTGGTTAAAGGTGGGCTAGTAATAACCCAAGCAGAGGATGCACTTAGCCATAATGAGTTGACTAAAGTGACCCCCATAGATATTATCATGTGTCTCCTTGATAGCATGAGAATATTTAGGACTATGGAGGCAATGAAATAGGAATACATCAAACCACGTTTGCATAGGATTCCTCTCATAAGGGTATAATGAGAGGTGCTTCAAATAAATGATCAATGGGTATTCCTAGAGAGGTCAAAAGGAATTATGTGAAGGTGAAGGTAATCAAAGGTTTATTGATACCAAAGGTTAGATAGAAACTCTTCCATAATAAATATGGTTGGAGTGTCTAATTTAGTGTAGGAAGGTCTAGTGAGGCAAGGACAATGACTAAAAGTTTGGAGTTTGAGGGTGATGATAAGATCTATGAGGCAAGAGAATCCATGGTGTTAGAAAACTTGTTGGTAGATCACAAGGTAGTTTAAATATGGTAGTGTTCAAATGATGCTAGGAGTTATGTAACTAGTTATCTATATAGTTACATCATTACATTCTTACATTAGTAAATGCTATTGACTTGGTTGACCAAAATTTGGGAGTCACCAAAGATATTGATTATTCTGACTCCCAAGGCTAAGGTAGTTTAGAGACCTATTACTAGGGCTTCATACTCAACCACATTATTGGTACATTGAAATTCAAGTTTAAAAGATAAAGGAAGTGGTTCACCAATAAGGGGGATAAGGATGATATCATCTCCCCCACCCTGCTGACATTTGAAACCATAAAAAAAATGGTTACTTGGTTGGTGAAATCCACTTGATATAGGCTTTCTATAGACTTATTTGGGAATTCAAGAGGAGGTTGGTTATCTATTAGAGGTACATTATCCAATTGGTTAGTAATGACTTACCCCTTAATCAACTTTTGCTAGAGGAAATCAAGGTCAAACTCAGTTAAAAGCATGAGCTACTTGGCCATACGCTAGTTTTGGTATGGTCTAGAGTGCATGTACTTGAGTGGGTCAGTATTAGTTATGATAAACATTTTATGGTTAAGAAGGTATTGGAAATTTTTGGTTGCTATGAAGACTAGAGCCAAGCATAGTTCTTGGTATGTGTGTATTGAGTCTCATACTCAAAAAGTGTGGATAATGTAATAGATGGTTTGCTCTTTGTGTTTTTCATCCAAATAGGCAATCATTGCCCCTAGGGAATAGTTAGTGGCAAATATATAGAGGTAGAAAGGTTAGTCATCCTTAGGAGGTGTGAGGATAGGTAGAGATAGAATGTACTCTTTGAGTGCATTGAAGGCCTTTTGACAATCAATATTCCACATAAAAGAAATGTCTTTTTTCAAGAGGTTGTGGAAGGGTTACACAGAACAAAGAGATGGGAGATAAAATAGTGAAGGGATTGGAGCTTCCCCTGTAAACTACAAAGTTTTTTGAGAATTTTTGGAAGTAGCATCTCAAGGATGGCTTTGATTTTGGCCAGGTCAACCTCAATTCTATAAAGGGAAATGATGAAGCCTATAAGTTTGTCTAATAAGACCCCAAAAATATATTTTTTAAGATTATGGTAGACATGGTAATGGATAAGTCACTCAAATACAATATTGAGAATAGTTATGTGGTCTTTACAAAGTTTGGACTTTTCAAGAATTGACAATTGTATGGATAAAGTCATGGAAAATATAGGTCATGGCATGTTGATAGGTTGCACTAGTATTCTTATGACCTAAGGGCATGACTCTATAATATAAATTCCCCCATGGGGTAATAAATTCAATTTTTTTCTAAAATGCAAGGGCAATCAAAATCTAATTATAACCCGATAATCCATCTATGAGAGACAACATCTCATGGGTTACCATAAGATCAACTAGTTGGTCAATGCTAGGTAAAGGAAAGTCATCCTTTGGGTAGGCAAGGTTGAGGTCATAAAATTCCACATAGATATGTAGTCCCCCTATGGCTCTAGTGACAAATATGATGTTTGAAACCCACTAAGGATAATTAATGAGTTGAATGAAGTTGATAAAAAGGAGGAATTGAAGCTCTTCTTTGACAAGGAGGGCTATGCAATGATGCATTCAATGAAGTTTGTATCTAATAGGTTTGGAATCATGATTTATTATGATGTTCTAGGTAGTGATGGTCAGTTCAATACTAAGCATATCAATATTTGACCAAGTGAATGCAATGTTGTGGTCTTGGAGGAAGGTGGAGAAATCCTCTAGTTCCTCATGGGTGAGAGTTTGGCCTCGTTTGACAACATGGGGGTTAGCCAAAGTGCCTATGTCAATATCCATGATGGGTTCATTCAACATGGTTGAGGTCTTTGAAGGTAAGGACTTATGGATGGAAGAATTAGGTGCACCATGGTAGGTGAGAATGGAATCATCGTCTTGGCATTAGATAATGTGAATGGTAGGAGAGTCTTCTCCTACCAGTTCAAGAAGGATTAAAGGGATTAGAATGGGTGCCCCTTTCTTTTGATAAATTAGGGGGCTGAGGGTAATCATGTTGACAAAAAAATTTAGGTGGGATGATATCTTCATCCCCACACTCAAGTTAAGGTGGTTTTGATGAGGAAGGGGTCTCTTCTTTAACAATGGTAGTGGTAGGTTATTTGGATTCATTCTTATTGGGTAGAATGAATCCAAGGCTATGATTTTTTTAGGCTTGTAAGTCTTAATAAAGGTCAACATGTGTGGGACATACTCATATCATCCTAAACCAAATATTTTCTAGGCACATGTGTGAAGGTATAGTTTGGCAAAGTTAGGGTTGTCCAAGTAAAAGAAGTTAAATGTGAATGGTTGAGGTGAAGAGGGGATGATAGTAGTGTTAAGGGGCTTGTCAATTCCCCCATAGATAAAGTGGGTTTGATAGTTTAGAGGCCCCAAGGGGGTAATGGATCCAATGTTAGGATCATAACTTAGCTGATGGTTAAGTTTCTCATACTCTTTAGGAGTACGGAAAGCATTAAGGGTAAGAAAATGGTATTCTCCAAGTGTAAGGCATTAGAAGGTAGATTCCAAAAGATCAGTTATGGGTATCTAGTCCATGGGGATAGATGAACTGGTATATGCCTCAATAAAATGGAAAGAAATGGCTTTGACTTTTATGGGTGAGGGCTTGGTGGTGGTTATTTTTAATGCTTTGGATGGAGGTAAGAGAACATCATTAGGTTGGTAGGTCATATTGCATGTTGTAAAAGGGATAGGGTTAGCTTGTATGGTAACAACTTGACCTTCATGTTAAAACTTCACACAATGATGGAGGGTGGAAGGTACATAACCCATGGCCCAAGTCTAAATTCTCCCTAGTAAAACATTATATTGGAACTCATTTTTGACCACATAAAAGAGTTTAGGGAGTGTACAAGGTCCTAACCGAATATGAAGGATGATGGTTCCCAAGGTAGTGGTCATAGTTTTATTAAAGGATCTAAAGATGACTAAAGTTTTAGACATGACATTATTTGGTAGCTTGAGTTGGTCATAGGCATGGGAGGAGATGATGTTGATACTTTCTCCCCCATCGATCATAACCCATTTGATGCAAGTTTGGTTGATATGGGTAGTAATAAAAATAGGGGGATCTAGGTCCTTGAGATGGATTGAAGATATCTTCAAGTCCTTGAAGGTAAAAAGGGTGGAAAGTTGGAGATCGCCTATGAAGGCCTATATAGGTCAATAATCCCCTAGTCTAACTTTAATGGCTTGCATATCCTTGATCATGGCTAGATGATGGTGAGGTAAGGTAGAAATGAGCTCATAGAGGCTCATCTTAGCTGAGGTCTAGTGAATTTATTTAAGAATGACCTTCCTAATGGATTTATAGGGGTTAGCCTCCAAGGTGCCTAAGATGGTAACTTTGGGCTTAGCTACAGATGTGGATTTTTATATATGGTTTGATCTTGGATGAGTTGGTGGGTCTGTCCATGGAATAAACACTTTGGTTTTCCCTTTATCCTTTTGTTCTGATTATGTGACCATATTAATAGTATGGATAGAGGGGAAAGGTGGGATGGGGTGTTGGGTATAATATCCATCACTTTGAGGTGAAAGTGGGGGATTAGGAATGTGTTGGTGACTAGCTATTAGGTGTATTAGTAGAGGAATGGATGGAAGTTCATATACTAAAATATCATACTCATCATAGATTTGGTGGATAATGGCTTGGAGAGTTTTGAAATTATTTATCTCATGCCTAGGTGTCCTATTATATTAGCATATTTGATGGTTATTTTACTAGGACAACTTTGAATTGAGAGGATTAAAAGGTATGATAGGAGGCAATGTGAGGCAGGAGGTCTATAATAATATTTAAAGAATGGTTATATAGGATTCAACTAAAGGTAATAAAGGTTTAGGGATCATGTTTTGGTTTGGTAAGATGGGAGTGTTGGTGGCAATAGGTTTGGTGAGAGATGGTTTAGGTAAGGTGGTGTTTTTGGTTGATAGCATTGGTCTAGGTATGTTGGTAGTTGGGGTGGATGAGATTGATGGTTTGACAATTGGTAATCTAATAAGGACTAGTGCATTAGATAATAAGTGGGTTGGCATAATTAATGGCATTAGGTGACATATGTTAAAATAGGGTGACTTTTGAAGCAAAGTGGAAGGGTGAGGCCCTAAGATAGAGGGAAAGGTCAAGGGAGGTAGAGTCTTAGTCATGCAGCCCTTCAATTTTTTCATCCCCTTGGTTGGTGTGGGTTGAGACTTGGGTATAGGCTTGGGCGGGGTTAATTCTAGTTTTAAGGATGGGTGAACCAAACTCTAAGTAGGGAAAGCACCAAGAGTTTTGAAAGGTTTAGTTGGTAATGTGGTCATTAAAGAGGTGGCTATGTTGGTTGACTAAAAAGGTGAGGGGTTGGTAGAAGTTCTGATTGGTATAAGAGGTGGTGGAGAAATGATGGATTGGTTGGTTAGATGTATGATATAAGGTAAGAGGTGGTGGAGAAATGATGGATTGGTTGGTTAGAGGTGTGATATAAGGTTCACATTTGTTGATGTGAGGGAGTCCTAGGTTTTGCCAAAAGTGGCTTGATCCAATTCTAATTCTAAGGCAAAATCTAATTTATGTACTAATGGGGAAAAAGGTTTATGTACCGGTTTTGTTCCATGGGTAGTGAATGCAATAGATAGACTTGTAGGTTGGGGGGATGGTTGGTAGGTTGGTCAAGTTGTTGAGGTGATGGAGGTAGGGTTGGGATAGATAGCTCCTCCATGAGAGGTACTAGTGGAATAGCTTCTCCTCTAGGTATGTTGTCCATGTGAGTGGTGGTTTATTTAATAGTTGGAATAGGTGGTGAATTAGGAATGTTTATTTGTTCAAATGTGCTAGTTGAGATAATATGTGATGATTCTAAAGCTTCTATGAGTATATCTAGGGAGAAAGGATCCTCCTTGGTTTGGGTCTCTGAAAGAGGGGAAGGTGACTCCATCACCTCGTTAGGTGAGGTGGGGGAAGAGTAGGTAGATGAGATGATTGGGTCATCATGGGTAGGTCTATTATGAACTAGATTGACTATGTGGGCATCATGAGAGCATTCAACCTATATGTCCTCATTTTTTATAAGAGTGTCTTTGGGAAAAGGATACCTAAAGATGTCAAGAGCTTGATTTTGAGTGGAACTAGGGTTATCTAACGTGAGTTCCCCCTTATTAATGAGGCTTTGAACAACATTATTAAAGGTATTATATCATCTGACATCATGTCTAATTACCTGATGAAAAGCAAAAAGGTCATTCTCATTATACCAAGTAGGTGTTGGATGAGAAGAATCAAACTACTGGGGAGATTTGATGGGAAGAAGCTATATAAGATTAGATTTTAGTAGCTTTGCCAAAAATGAGGCATAAGATTCTCCAAGTGGAATGATTTTTTTTTTGGTTTCTTTAGTTTGGGTTCTTCAAGCTCTGGTTAGAGGGATTGGAAGAGTTTTGTTGATTGAAATTATGGTGTAGGGAAGCCTTAAGGACAAATACATTCATAGTTCCCTTTTTATTAGTCCCAGATCTACCTTGATTGCCTGTTTTGGAGGAGGAGGCTTCATTGGTTTTGAAGGTAGAGTTATTATTTTGTAACTTTAGTTTACCCTCATCTATGGCTCAGTTTTATAACTTAGGTGCCATGGTAAAAGATTCATCAAAAGTTATGAATCTTTGTACATGCAATGTAGAAGAGATATGTTAGGCACAAGCTTAAGAAAAAAATCTCTATAAGTTTGGGTTGAGGCAAGGAGAATGAGAGTTGATTAATCAAGCTTATCCAATAGGTGATGAAATTATAAATGGACTCATAATTGAATTTTTTGATAGAATAAAGATCAATGATAGAGACCTTCTTGGAAATGTTAATGGAAATGTGATCTAAGAAGACTTGTGCTAGTTGGGTGAAAGAAAAGATGGAATGCTTCATGAGGGCACTATACCAGTCAAGGGTTGGGCTAGATAAAGACATGAGGAAGGTTCAAAAGAGAAGGGCATCATCCTAAGAAATCATGTAACATGCATTCTTGAAATCCTTAAGTTGTTGATGGGGGTCCTCCTTGTTTTGAAATTTTGTAAAATTTGGAAGCTCCCATTAAGGAGGGTAAGGTCTTATGGGGATAGAAGGATGAATAGGTTTATTACAAATTTTATTGTAGGATACGATGTTATTATCCCTTAAAATGGATGACTCAAGGTTGGTCATCTTGTCTATGAGCATCTTCATTAAGTTAGTTTAAGGTGGTGCACCAAAAGGATTATAAGATGGATACTATGGTTGAGATTGGGTAACATATTGGTAATTCTTTGGTGGTTGAAAGGTTACCACATATTGGAATGTGGATGATAAAGGTTGGGTGAGGTATGTGGATGATGGTCATTGGGTAGTGGGTATATACCCTTGTGGGTTAGGGATGTATCCTAAATGGTGTGTAGCAGATACCTATTGAGGGGTTCCTATGGATTAGTTGTGGATGGTTCTTGGTTTGGTGACAAGAGATGAGGTAGTGACCTTTGTGCTAATGGGTGGTGAAGTAGAAGGGATAGATATCCCTAAGCTTAGTAAAGGGGTATTTATTAATGGGTTAGGTTTGATAGAGGGGAGGTTGGTAGTTATGGTGGTGGGTGATCCAAAAATAAGTGGAGTATGATGGGTTAATGGTTAGGTTGTCCCTAAGGTAGAGGATTCATTGGTAGGGGTGGAAGGTATAAGGGTAGCAGTTGGTTGGATAGGTTGGTTTCTAGCTATGGCATAAAAGGGGTTAGTAGATGAAGATGATTGGGTGGTCAAAGGTTGGGTGGTGATCATAGTTATAGTGATACCATTAATAACATGGGATGACATGCCATAAGGAGTATCTTGAAGTGGAGTTGAAATAGAGATATAGTGGGGGTGTTAAGATAGTGATGAAGGGTAACTTGATTGTTGTCTTAAAAAGTGGTAAAATCCATGTTTCCTTAGGTAAATACCCAAGGAAAATTAGGTATTATTAATGGATGAGGTGAATATTCTTCCTCAAATATGTAATTCATAGATGAGGAAGTAGAAGAGGTCAATTTAAGTGATGGGTTTTGCTCCACTAAGTTTATTCACTACTGTCAAGTGAGAACCATACAATAAAAAAGGGAAAGAAAACAAGAACAATCTCACCACTCAAGAAAGAAGAAGATAAGAAAATGATCTAGGAAATCAAGACACACACTATGAAGTGTGTTAATTCTAGAGGTTAGTTTTAATCTTTCCTTTGGCTTATGGCTTAGTTTATGAGAATGCATGATAGAAGTTGGCTTGTAGATCAGGTACTATAAAAATAGTACATGGTTGGTTTTGGGTTGTTTAGGTGCTCAAAATAATTTTTATTGAAATCAGTATGTGGTTTGGTATTGGGGCCTAAGCCCTCACTTTATGATTCCACAGTGATAAGAGTGTTATGTGCTTAGCAAATATATATTTATATCCAGAGTTTATACTCAACCAGAGAGCTGAGTTGGTTCTCCCCTTGGTAATGACTTGTAAGTAGGATTATTGAGAATGGGTAAGGTGACCACTATGTGATGAAACCCTATTCGGGCCTTGTCTCAAATTATTTTTATGTTTGATTGATGAAATTGGTTTGGCTAGTGTGTGCAACAAAAGTGATGCCACAATAAGATTATTGTGCTTTAATTCAAAGTGAACTAATGTTAAAGGTAAGAAATGGATGTAATTGATTTTAAACCCAAAATAAATTTTAGTTTCAATTATGAGCATAGATAGAGAGAGGATAATACATATGCAAATAAAAACCAAGTAAAGACTCTAGATCCCACCAGGTGTGCTAGAATGTTTCATGTAAATTTTTGCTTTACATTATAGAAAAGAAGGAAAAGAAACTCAATATGGGTATGGTTGAAAAAAAAATTTGGATGTGCACACATGAAATCAAAATATTTTGAATAGATCCTCTTTGGCTTGGGAGAAAGACCTACAGATAAGAAAGCACTAAAGTAAAAAAAATTATTAGATAGATAGTTGGGTGGATTGCCTAGTGATAGCTAGATCCTGGAAGCTAGGGATTCCTTAGGGGTTATCAATCCACATGTTTTAAATAGTTAAGTCAATAAAATTGGGAATAAGGTACTTTTATCAATTAAATAAGATTACTAAATTCTAACACAAGAATTCTTGCTAACAAAATAGACTAGAAATAATCAAATTAGTGATAAACTAATTAATACTAGTGCTAGGGCATTGGGGCATGCTTTAGAAGATATAAAAGAGGTTTTTGAGTGTCTAGAAACATAACAAAATATATTTGATTAAGTGTCGGTGGGTGAAAATAGGTTGTTGGTTTTTGGTGCCATAGGTGATCAATAGTGGTTGGGGTGACCGTCAGCAGTTATGCCTAACCATCAGTGGTTAGGGTCTGACCATTAATGGTTGACTATGTATTGCTAGGTTTGATCAATAGATGAATGATGGGATCCCATAGATGGATTCTATGAGTTGGACAAGGGATGGGATGATTGTGAAATGGAATTAAATCATGTGAATATTGATAAATAAGTACATATCTTACCAAAAGTTGGTTGGGTGGGTGGTTGATGTAGTTATCCTATTGGTATAATTTGGCTTGATTCTAGAAGAGTAACAGTATCTGAGAGCTTGGATGAGAGTCAACAATAAGTTGGCCCTCAATAAGATGGCTAATAATGCTTAATAACACTGATGGCTGATAAAGGTGAGCTTCATGCAACTTGCTGAATTTAGGTGCATATGTGTTTGGTGAGGCCAAATAAGTGTAGGCTAGTCCTAAGGGGGTATTAGGTAGGTCTAATGGGATTTTTGACATTCAAAAATGTAGGTGTGTAGATTTATAATGTCTACAAAAGGTTCAACCAGATGATCCTCAACCTCTAGCACCCTTTGTTAGATCCCTCCAACTTTCCTCCCTCATCACCTTTCAAGATTCAAAAATACATCCCACCCATCCTGAGGATTTTGATCCTCCCCTCTTCATCATAGCATACATCAATCAACTGACATCAAGAGGTTTATGATTAATGGAGGATATATCATCAACATTATCTCTTCCCAAGCATATGACCAACTTGATCTTCCCAAAAACATCATGTCAAAAAGTATAGTGGCCCTTCACTCCTTTAATGATACCATGGCCACTACCTTAGGGAATATTGTCCTCCACATCTGTGTGGGGCCTCATACCATTCATAAGTTATTTTACATTATAGAGGATGAGCTAAAATATAATGTGTTACTTAGATGCCCTAGGATCCATGGTATGAGTTACATCCCTTCTACTTTACATTGATGTGTCAAATTTGAGCATGAGAGACAAGTTGGTACCACCAAAGCTGACCCTAGTCTATTTGCCTCTTGAAATATGGCATACCATCCTAATGATGTTCTTATTTCTCCCTCATCCACCCCACCATCAACTATTAACAAAACTATCTCATCACCATCTAAATCCCACAACATTCCTGCTTATAATAGTGATGATGCTTTAACTAGATCATTTATCCCTTCTTCCCAGCTTCCTATAGAGGACCCCTTGGAATGAATGTTTCAATGTCTTTCCTTGGGGGAATATCACCTTTTAGCCTTAGATGATTTCCCTACTCTAAAAAAATATAGGAACCTCAAATATGACCCTTCTTATGATTCCAACATCAAAACCATCATCTATTTTAGGCTCCCCAACAATCAAACAAATTTCATCTATGGGGGGCTTGATTAGCCACTTCTTGCTCCCATCACTACCCGATTGATCTAGCCATTCACCACTAATTTTTCCTACTTGGAAAAACAAACCTTTGCCAAAGTTCACCTTTATAGGTTCTCTTGGAAGGGTTTTGGTCTTGGCCATTATGAATAGGGACTTCACAAGCTACCCATCATCAAAACACAAAAACCTCATGAGTTCTTTGGCCTTTGGTTTATACCACCAAAATAACCCATATCACCAAAACCCTTTACCACCATCAGCAAAGAACTTACATCCTCACCAACCTTATCTCCCTCCAACTCTAAGGACTCTGATGTCATCCCATCTAACTTTTTTTCATCAATACCATTAGTTTGGGCCCCCTGACCTATCACAATGATGACCAAACTAAAACCCTTCCTCTCATCCATCTTGAAATGTTTAAACATGATTTTCCTACCATCAACACCATCCAACATCAGGGTGTTGATTTCATTCCTACCTACCTCAGTGTAGGGGATTTTTTAATTCATAAATATCTCCCTCCTATGAACTAAACCATGTTAAATGAATCCACTATGGATGTCAACCTAGGTACTTAGGATAACCCTGTATCATCAAAATCAATCAATTTTTAAATTCTATCAAGCAACACGATTACCCTTCTTTCCTTCGATAATGTACTATAGCATTTGCCTAGTCCTACCAGGATATGCCTATAATTAACCCTTCTATTTCCATCCATAACATTATTACTCATCCTAGGGCTAAGCTAGTTTTGTAAAAGCTTCATAAAATGCATCTTCACATAGCCCTCCTTGTCAAAGAAGACCTTCAACATCTCTTATATATCGACTTCATTCAGTCCATCAACTATACAAAATGGTTTTATAAAATTGTTCCCATCACCAAGCCCATAAGGGTCCTTTGACTTTGTATTTAATTTCATGACCTCAATCTTGATTACCCAAAGGATGACTTTTCTCTACTGAACATCAACCAACTTGTTGATCTTACATCAGGTCATGAAATGTTATCTCTCATAGATAGTTTCTTAAGATATAATCAGATCTTAGTTGCCCCAAAATATCAGCATAAAACTTCCTTTATCACCCCATGGGGAACCTTCTACTACAAATTCATGCCCTTTAGACTAAAGAATACTTAAACAGCCTATTAGTAGGCCATGACCTATATCTTTCATGATCTCATCCATAAAATTGTAGAGTACTATGTGGATGATCTCCTTGGGAAATCCAAACATCACACAGATCACCTAGATGTTATCACCATCATATTTAACCAACTAATCCATTATCATGTTAGGCTCAACCCCAAGAAATGTATTTTTGGAGTCTTATCAAGAAAGCTTCTTGGTTTCATCATCTCTCTCAATAAAATTGAAATAGACCCCACTAAATTTAGAGAAATCCTAGAGATGCCTCCCCCTACCAACCTTACCCAACTCCATAGCCTACAAGGAAAGCTTCAATCCATTCACCACTTCATCTCCTAATTATTAGATAAATGTCAACCCTTCCACCACCTCCTAAATAAATTCACCTCCTTTAAGTGGACCAAGGAATGTCAGAAAGCCTTTGATTCAATCAAGGGGTATTTTCTCTCTCCACCTGTCCTCACCCCTCCTAAAGAAGACCAACCCTTTTACCTACATATATCTACCATAGACCATTCCCTAGGGGGAATGATTTTTCATCATGATGAATAGAATAAAGAACAAGCCATCTACTACATCAGCTACACCCTTATAGAATATAAAACTTAGTATACCCATCCCAAAAAACTCTACCTCACCTTAGTTTTCATGTCCTTCAAAATCCATCCCTATCCCCTTAATCATAAAACATATGTCATCATTAACACTGACCCCTTCAAGTATATGCACTCT
Source organism: Torreya grandis (assembly GCA_037957365.1). Lineage (NCBI taxonomy): Eukaryota > Viridiplantae > Streptophyta > Pinopsida > Cupressales > Taxaceae > Torreya > Torreya grandis. Next base: position 351,885 of record JARHVA010008211.1, read on the forward strand.
AATCCATACATTAATTAGTTTATGGCTAAGTGGTTCATGCTCCTAGCTAAGTTTGATCTTGATTTATCTCCATAAAAGTCTTTTAAAGGATAAATCATTTATCAATTGGTCAAGGCCCCTCTACTAGAAAACCAACCTTATCATCTACCTTTCTAGATGTCAATTACCACTCTTTCTCAAGAATAACCCACCTACCAAATGACCATGTTCTTCAATGGCACCAAATGCCAACATAGCAAGGGTGCTAGAGTTATTCTCATTCCCCTTAATGGTGAACCTCTTCCCCTCTCTTTTAAACTTGAATTTTAATTTTCCAACATAGCTGAATATGAAGCCCTAATCATAGGTCTCCAAACCACCCTAGCCTTGGGAGTCAAAACAATAAGTATCTTTGGTGAATCTTAACTAGTCATCAACTAGGTCACAGGATCTTATCAATGTAAAAATGATGTCTTCTTAAATTAAAAATAACTTTTAGATGTGATCTTAGTATCATTTGTTCATTACACTATCCAGTCAGTTCCTTGATCTACTAATAAATTTGTAGATATGATGGCCTCCTTTTCTTCCCAAATCCCATATCAACCTACTTAATCTAAACTATTTATCACCATCCATCATTTTATCACACCCTCATATATCAATTATAATCTTCCCACCATTTTTAGTGTGAAAACATCTACTTCCAACATTTGGTATGACAAAACCTTCAAATACCATAACCTTGGCATTATTCCTCCCAACCTTTTAAAGAATGCTTGAAGATATTTTGTTCAAAGTACATCTTGATACACCATACTAGGGGGAATTCTTTAGAAGTGAATCTTTGATGGCATTCTTTTCCATTTTTTTTATAGCCATGAAGCTTCCCACACCATCAAATAAATACATGATGGCATCTATGGGAGATATTTTAGTGGCCTATCTATTGCTAAGTTCATCCTTTGCTTTGGCTCCTATTGCCCTACCCTCAAGCATAACTATTATGATTATGTAAATAAATGTGTCAAATGTCAACAACATGTTAATTTACATCACACACCTCTCCATGGCCTTCAAGTATCCACAAATTATTAGCCCTTCTCACAATGGGGTCTTGAACTTATTGGGGAAATCAATCCCCATTCTTCACAATGGCATTGATATATCATTACCACCACTGAATATTTCACCAAGTGGGTAGAGGCCACCTCATTATATACACTAAAGACAAAAAAATATTGAATTCATTAATCACCATATCATCTGTCACTTTAGTTTTCCTCATAAGATCATCACTGATAATGGAAAATATTTTTAAAATAGGAAAGTCCAAGGTCTTTGTGACATTTTTGGCATCAATTTAAACTTTTCCTCACCTTATCATCCATTTGATAACCTCTAACAAAAATCTAATCAAAATTCTCACCAAAGTAGTAAGTTTTTTAGGTTGGGATTGGCACTTGCAAATCCCTTTCACTTTATGGGCCTATCACACTAGCATTCAAACCTTTATGGGTGCTACCCCTTTCTCTCTTATTTTTGGATTCAAGGTAGTCTTACCTTGTGATGTATAAATTCCCTCTCTTCACATATCATTACAATAAATCCTTTCTAAGAGTAACTATCATCAAGAACATCTCACACATCTTGAACTTCTTGACAAACATCACCTCACAGCACTTAAGCACCTTCATGTCTATCAATAATGAATCAAGAATGCATACAAAAAACACCTAAAAGAGAGAGATTTCAACATTAGATACCTCATCCTTAAGAAAAACAAACATGTAACTAATATGGTTAAAAGTAAAAAGGGCAAGTTTTATTTCAATTGGCTTGGACCTTATATCATAATGCATAAGTATGGATCAAAAGCTTATCATTTATCTTCTCTTGAAGGCAAACCAAAACTTGAGCTTCCCAACACTTTGTATTTACATCCTTTCTATTGTTTAAACATGGATCAAACTCATATTTGTTTCTAACTTAAGCTCATCCCTTAGTTTATGATATTTTTTACTTCCTTTTACCTACCTATAACCTAGAACCATGTGATTATCCATCATAGTTATAAGCCTAATCCTAAATATGGGCACCATGGCTCTACCTATGGCATGGTCGTCATGGATACTTTTCATCTCTAATTATATGGAATCCCATGATTAGTTGTCTCTCAAACCACTTTCCCATATATCATTAACCTTTTGTGTTAAATCTTTGCCTCCACAAAAATAAACCTTTAAGACTAATTACACTTGTCCATGTCTAACCCAACATTTAACATTGAAAAAATTAGGATACTAAATAATCACTTGGGTATGTATCTATATCATTATAGACTACTCCCTTGAAGGACAGCTACCTAAAAATTACATTTTAATTAAAAATAAATTACTCCCTTGAAGGATAGCTATAAAAATTGAATTATAGACCACTCCCTTGAAGTATGGCTAATAAATAATCATCTGAAGCTTCCCATATCAATCAACTTCAGCAACTTATCAAAATAAAAAAAGCAACAAACAACCCTATATCAAAATCAAATAAAACTAGCCCCCATAAGTGCCCTTTTTAGACTTCCCAAATCGATTAGTCTACACATTATCCTAGTATGCCACAATCCACTCATATATATGGAATTTGTAGGATTCTTCCATTGATTATTCTATATATCATGTTAATACATGGAATTGTCTATTATGGTTCTTTTATCACATATAAAAGGGGTAAGCTGACTCGCATCAAGTTACCATTTCACCTATTTCCCATGCAACCATCTACTTATCACCTACTTTCCCTCCATACCTTTTCTCAAATCAAGGGACTATGAGCTTACTTGATGCAAAGTGATCAAGACACCCCCTTTCTCAATAAAATCATGCTCTTATGAAGTATTTGATAGGCTTATGTTCACTAAGTCAACCCAACTCTGTTTTCTTGTCATTAGGTCCTTGCCAACCCAAAACATCGTGCCTTTTTATTTAACCTTTATTAGTTCATATGTATGTATGCATCATAATTATTACCTACTCCTCACATTTAGTCTATTACCTACACCTACTTTATGTGATGTCATTACATCCATGTCTTAAACATTCACAAACATCATTATCATCAAAACACTATGAACCATATCCCAGTTATGAACCTAAACATCATGTGTATCCTAAAACTCATCATCCAAATCAATAAACAAAACCATTCTATCTATCTTCATAAATAAACACCTCATCCCTCATATGCACATAAAACATCACCTAAAATTATCAATAAAACACATTTTAATTTCTTCATCTCATTACCCATATTTTATACCTATCAAATGACATTGCATATTATCTATCCTCATTTATACACATCTCATCTCATAAATAATGGAACATGGGCATCCTACCATTCATAAATGTTAAAACACAAATCACACATAATCATCAATATAAAAAATCATAAGATAACTACATATCCATAATCCTATCCATAACTCACATCATGTCAACACAACCAAATAAACCATGTCAAATACATCATAAACAATCATCCCTCTACCACATCATAACTATAATCTAAATAACCATGTCATATTTATAAACATTTTCATCATTATATCAACAATTCTACATCAAATAAGCTATCAAAAACATAAATCCAATATACTTAAAAACATATATCTTATATTTATGAATAACATCGTGAACAAAACTATTTTATCACCATAATCAATATCCATCTTTATATCCTATCTATCCATTTAACAAAGCACATATATCCATGAACAAAATCATAAATATCATAATTAAATCAATCATTTAATATCTAAGCTCATGCCATCATTTATAAACATCGTAATTAAAATGTCATAAACATAATATACCATATCCATCATGTGAACAAAACATGAACAATAAAAATCAATCTACATACCCTCTCATGAGAAAAAGTCCTCATAATCATGCCACATCAATACATAATAACTAAACAAAATAAAATATCATAGAATAATAATTATGTCATATGTCAACATGTTATCAATATTTTAGTCAACAATATATTTAGCATAATCAACATATGATCATCATATACATCAATAAGAAAATACATGAAATAATGTATTCATGTCTCTCTCACTCATATACATCTCACATCATTGACACACACATTAGTATTAAAATCAAAAAAATATAATATATAAGGTCATATACTAGGCCCCTAGGGCACCACTACCACTGGCTCCATCCACACCTACACCTATATTGCCATCTAGGCATGGTCCCCTTGAAGTCCCTACCTACCCCAATATCGAATCCCACTATCCTAGAATAGCTATAGATGGACCACCTACTAGGCTATCTCAATAATCTTTGTATCTCATCTCCAAAGGTAACTACACTAGCATTATCACCTCATAATATCTTAGTTCATCGATGGTGGCTAGGTACTATGTCTTCAAAACTATGTTAGGTGGTCCTCCTACTTTTGCTATGAATACTCCTACCCTTTATCTCAATGAATATCTCTCCTAAGTCACTAACCCTAGAGATATCCTCCCCTAATCTTGCTTGCCAGTCATTGTAGCAACCTGTCCCTCTGCTACTGACCCTCTAAGATAACAATCTATGCTTGTAAAGTGGCCACCTATCTCTATAACCTAGTAATCTATGTCTATGATACTATCAATGTTGTTATGACCTGAACATCCTATGATAGTGCCCTTATAGGGTCCACATATATAGGTTATTGGCCCCTATCACCCCATCTAAAATCATCCACTACATATTTAGCTTGGAACCAAGATATGTATCCATTTGCCATACCTACATCATCAATAGTCACTCTAGCTAGTATCCCCTTTTAGTCTAGTATGACATCTAGTGGTTATGGCTCTAGAAGTAATAACTCAACCTCCTCCCTCCTATGTTGAGGGAAGTCTAGTGGGATCCCTTATACTAATCTGAACTACCATCAAACTTAGTCAAAGGGGATCAGCTTGGTCTCCCCATCTCTCCTCTCATAAATCTAATGCCAGCTCTGTAAGGATAATGTGTGGTACTGGTGCCTGAGCCAACTAAGCCAATCTACATATGGCCTCCATATCACATCCCCTACTACCAAACCCTCCAACATATCATGAAACTATTCAATGTATCTAGCTTTTCCACCTACCCCTATCAAAGCATCAATATACCTCCATTGCATGAAGCCAACTAAAAAGGATGCTTAGGTAAAACCCTACCATAATATCCCTAATGGTCTCACAACCCAAATGTGCTCATATTCCCAATAGTGGATCACAAAACTGACATTTATCTCATATCATTTATGTGCTTAGAAGGCCCAAGGTTCCCTATAGATCTAGACTAGTAACACTGGGGCCCATCCAAAGGCTATCCTCCCTAGTAGCATCTCCATCAACACCCCCATTTTTAGGCATGGATATCATCCATGGCTCAAATATAGTAATGTAAAAAAATTCATGGCCACCATCATCATCATCAAAAGGCATCTATCCCCTATGGCCCTTTGGTACAATGGTCTAATCCCAAACCCACCTACATGCCACCTAGCATGAACCCGATCTGCTCCATACAATAAATCCATGTGGTAGTCCTACTCCTCACTCTCAATATGATAGATAGGATCCCATTGAATGGGTAGCCATGTGATCCTAGTCACATCCTCCAATATAATGGTTATCTCTCTAGTAGGTAATATGAAGGTGTTCATCACTAGGTCCCATCTCTCGATGAGCATGATGATCATGGTAGCATCCTATAATAGGTGTTGATAATGTATCATATCCCCTAGGATAACTATCTCCATATGCTTCCACTCCTCTATGATCATCACATCTTGAACCTTAAAAAAAATCTTAGGGACTCATTTCCTTATCTGAATCTGGTCATGGGCGTACAAATTAACATGCCCACTTCATTTTCTATCACTCTCAAATCTACACCTATCTTTTTTCATCTATTCTACCCTCCCTTATTAAATATACCTCTAGAAATCAGCCTCATATATCCCTCTCACACAATGTTCATATTTCACAAATGATGTCCTAACCATTTAACCTAAACCCTCAAAAATAATTTTTCACTTATAAAACTTTATATCAGATAACTTTCATTCCTCCCATCTACACCTTTTTGCCTACCACTATAACCACCCTTTCATGTATGGCAAACCTTTACCCCCACTTACATATTTGACATGACTTTTCCAACCTTCAACACTTTCAACCACTTCATCTACTTTACCACTTTTACACATAGTTTTGCCTAGACCTTTTACACCTATTTACCAATTGTAACCATTGTCAATTAAACCATTTTACCATTGATGCCTTTTATTAACTTTTCAAACTTGAATACAAATTTAAACCACATTAACATTCCTACGTTAACACAATTCTATAAATTTTCAACATAAATTTAAATTATTTTACTATGCCTTTCCACCAATCCTTCAATCGATGATGGTTCTTTGAACCATCGACAATCCTTTAAGGACCATTTTACCTCTAGATTTGACCAATGATGGTTGGGTCTAACTATCAATAATCACTGTATGTGACCATCAGTAGCATAACTTAAACCCTCAACAACCCACAACCTCTCAAAACCCACCTAAATCCCTCAATATCTCTACCTAACATTATTCCCTCCCTCATTACACCCCTAGCACACCCTTCCAATCTCCATTTACCCCACTAATTTCCTATGAATAACAAACACCTAACCCTAGGGCATCATGGCCTAGGATAATTTTGAAAACCCTACCCCAATAATTTAACTTACTCAAATGTAAGTTTCTAGTAAAACATTCAACTATACTTTCAAATTCCCAATAACACCTACCTAATTCCATGATCATTGGCATAGTCAAAGTTCTTATACCATCATCTGGCCATGTCCTCACCCACCCTTTATCAAATCCCCACTCAATAATGACTTTTACACACTATCAACCAATCCTCACACTCTACCTTAGCATGCTCATGAGCAGGAATGACAAATTACACAAACTACCTCGAGCACAAGATGCCAAAATTCAAATGTGAAACTCATTTTAGATTTTACTTTTGACCTCTTAGCTTTGTCAGGTTTTTCTCGACCATCGACAGTCAAGATTATTGCCAATGGTTGACCTTAGGGAAAACCCTCACTATTAATGGTTAGGGTCCTCACTTTTTTCTCCCCTCTTTCAAATGAACCCCACCTTACTGCCACCCTTTAGGAGAACTACATTTGGCCTAAAGTAATTTTTGGATATTATGTCCTTGAAACTATGTAGGTAGCATCCACTTGCCTAGTGTATATGGAGTTAGTTCAGCCATCCCTTACCAACCCCTACCCAACCAACTAACTATTACACCATAACTACCTCGATGTTGGTCATTTTCGATCCAAATTCTTTTCATGTTTTATGATGACCTTGCATGGTCATTTTAAGTACACTAACCAACCTTGCCATGTTGAACTTTTGAAATTTTTTACCATCTCATGTATGACCTGACCAATTACGTTTATTCATGGGCATACTTATCACCCTAGATACTTGTGACCAATACCAACCCTATCTAAATGGTTTGATAGGCCTGACTCGATCAGCTATGACTAATAGTATGGACTGGTTACCCCTATCACACATCCCTCTAGCATCTAATGTATTTTTTATCAATATTAGTAACTTTAGTCTTTACACAATCTTGACTATCACCCTTAGTCACATTTTTTCACATGATTGTGCCTAAAATGCCCAACCTTTTTATGTCACCCACATTGTGACTACCCATTTACCATTTATCAAACCCTGACTTGATTTCATTTTTTCCTCATCAACTCTTGGTTTGAGGGGGAACACCTCCTCTCCTACTCGAGGCAACCAGACCTTGACCAACCATGTATTTTTCTATGTAACTTATAAAATAAAATCCACATTAAGAAAAAGGGGAAAATGTAGACACTTGAAAACTGCACATTACATCTTTTGATGTTAAAATACCTTCTGACCCTCATTCAACTTCACATCTAGTAAACCACCTAGTCAATTAGACTCACTTGACCCTATCAAATCCCTAACACATTTGGCTGAATCATTTAACTCACCCTTTTTAAACTATTTTCTTATAACCCCTCAAACATCGATGGTCAGTATAACCATTGATGATTGGCCTGACCATTAATGGTTAGGTCTCCAAGACCATTTTAAATTTTTAAAGCATTAATAGATTTTGTACAAGATAAGCATTTACCTGAATGAAAACTTGATTTTAAAACTTAATTTAAACACCATGAATGGGAAACTTTATCCCCCTTTCAAATTAGTAACTTCCTTCATCCTAATTAGCAACTTCATCCTATAAAAGGAGAAGAATAGGAAGTGAGATGGAGTGACAATCAATAATCTAAAATCTTGAATTCAAGCTTTCTTGCAAAAAGGTATCCAACATCTTTCAATAATTAAGCAACATCACTAGAGATGCAAAGCTCTATTAGAATCACTTTTGAAAGCCAAAGTAATGTTACTCTAGCTAAATCATTTTAGCATTCCACCATCAAGTTAAAGGTATCTTTTGATTATTTCATTGATTTAACTTATTTCTAACCTCCTTGCCCTACTAGACCCATTAATATCTCATTTTCCACCTTTCGGCCCCATAATAGACCTTTATTTACCCAAATATCCAATTTGTACCTTCTTTTTTTATTCTTCCTAGATTTACATAGGTAACCATCTATGGTTAACACAACTATCGATGGTCACTTTAACCATCAACGATTACACAACCACCATTGGTCATCCTAAATTATTGATGGATCTTTTGATCATTGATGGTCACTATGGAATAAAAATATAGTAAGCCATTTTCAACCCCATAACCTCATCAAAACCTAACTTTATCTATTTCTACCTAATTACAGTACCTTTTCTATTTTTTAGACCATACCCTGACCATTTTATCATAAGTATTAACCAACTTTTGCTATTTTAATGGGTTTATTTAAATAAGCATTTAATTTCTCTTCCTTTCATGTATCTACTTTCATATCCTTAAATTAAAGTATCCTTTCTTTCTATTTATACCAACTTAATTTTTATAATGGTGGATTGACAGCCTCTTAGCAAGCAACACACTTCTTGGATCTAGCGCATGCTAGGCAGTCCACTCAACCATCCATATAAAAATCCCTTTTTATAGTGTCTTTTTTATTTTTAAGTTATTCTTTCCTATCCAAAGATGAGTTCTATTCATCATCTATATTTATGTGTGCACTTTTACCTGGTATTCTTCTACACACCCTATTACTAGTTTCATTATTTACTTTTAAAATTAAGAAAGGAGTGGAATTAACTAAAATAGTCTACCTAAATTTGAGAGAGAAGTGATCATTTTAAAATGTCACTTCACCAAATTATCATTAAGATCATTCAATGAGGTAGTGGTAAAGGCACAAAAATATGCATTTAATGCATTAATGATAAGAGATTTTAGTGGATTTCAAAATCTAAGAACCTCCATACCATAAAACACTTGCATTAATGATAGTAGATGAAAGAGGGGTATAAAACAACAAGAATCACATGGGTTTAGTTTATAAAACTTATGCTAATTTGATAATTAGAATGAATTAAACCAAAAACTAGAGAGCTCAAGTGGGAAAACTAGAGAGTCAAAGCGTACCAAGTGAGAATTCAAGCACCTCAAGTACTGAGAGTGAGTGACTATGTAGCAAATAGATTTTTGTTTGTAGTAAGATCAATTTGGGGATTTTTGAGGGAAGAATTTTGTAGGATTATATATTTTTAAAAGTATGTTGTCACCTAGGCCACCATTAATGACTAGTAAAGCTTGAGAGCCAAAGGAACAATCATAGACCCCACGATTGTAAAAGTTCCATCACCATTCAAGGCTTCAGTAAACTACACCTACCATGATTCAACACTAGTAGGTTTAGGATGGTAAATAAATATAAGGAATCAAGCTTAGATTAGGTGTAATAGGATCTAAAATGGGCAGGTATAGTACTTGAAGTAGCCACTACATAAATAATGGCATAGTGAAAAGAAGTGGTCAATGTGGTGCAAGTGGACATCGAGATGGTAATAAAGATGTCCAACCAAGTAATACAATTACCCCCAAAGGTCATAATAATTTAAATTTTTTAGTACTTTATACACACCTTCTAGTTGAAGGAATATAACCACTAAATGTCTAGCCATTTTCAAGATCTCATGCAAGATTGGATGGTGGATACAAGACACATGATAGAGTAAGGTGCCACCCTATTTGACAGCTCAATTCGAGATAAGTTGGAAATTTTTTGCATAACTAAACTCTATGAGTTTTCATGCATTGATAAATTGGAGGATCTCATATAATTCCTACTTTCATGAGTCCATGAAGACTACATTTATTTTATAGGGAGGCACATGAAGACTTTGGTGTAACTCACAAAGAAAATAATTGGGTTTCTAGATGTTGATTGAGACATCTACCAATTGATGGATGATGATGATGAAGAAGTGGAGTGCATTTCACATCTCCTAAAATATTTTAAAGGGGGTTTCATTTTCCCCATTAAGGAGTGTAAGCACCCCAACATGAGGGTAGAAACATGCCTTATAAGATCCAAACTATGCCTAGGTAGTTGATGGACTGATGTGACTAAGGCTTGCCTTTATATCACCTTTCACATGGTGTAGGACATGCAGTTTAACATTGCTAATTAATTTTTGAATAATGCACATGATTTCCATAAAGCAAAAGGGACTTTCAGTTGGGGGTCAAGTCTCATCTTGATTGTCATGGAATAGATTGGAATTCAAAATAAGGATGAGGATAACTGTTGGATCTTTTTAGATCATAATGACTCCCCAACATAGAATTATATGGAATTCACATAACCCCTCGTATTTAACACCAACTATAAGACTTGCATCATAGGATGGTGTAAAAGGTACATAGATGCCTCTGATCTAGAGTGGTGCATCCCATAGAACCTCCCAAAAAGTATGTTTAGAATGGTGATATTTATCATTATGAAGCACTACTATGTCATACACTTGATACTTTTGGATGGGAATAGATTAGGTTGGATAAATATCCCCTATGCATACTTAGTAAAATAATTTAGGTAAGTGTTGCATAAGATCCCTAATACACAACAACTAGACATCCTAGTAAAAGAACTAGATATGGAGAGGCACAGGATGAGGTACTAGTTCATTCATATAAATGGGAAGGACACCAAGGATGAAGAAGTTGAGTCATATCACACCTATATCTATCCTCTCTAAGAGGAAACCATATTTGGGTAAATCTATAGGTTTTACTATGAGATGAAGCCAAATAAGATGGGCCCAAGTGTAGAGTAGAGCGATGATCCCTCTATCAAGATTGGTGATGAAGGAACCCATGTACCATTAAAGAAGAAGTTTCCTAAGGAGAAGAATGGGAGGATTTTGAAGAGATAGAGGATTGCATAAATATGAATATCACCTCAGCTAAATAAGCCTCTCCTTTAGCCTTGATAAATAAGCACATGAGATTCATACTGAAGACTTCCCCAAGCACCAAGGAGAAGAAGAAGGGCAAGGTTCCTACTTTGATGCCAATAATAACCATGCCAAACATAGAAGAGGAAGGAGAGGAAAAATATAGATAGGAATAAAGATTTATGAGGTTCATATATATTATGCTTGAGGAAGGTGACTCCTCATCGATTAAAATGACCCCCTCTCCACCCCCTCAAATTGAATTGGAGAAGAAGATGAGGAGATAGAAGAAACTTGGTCTTAGTGAAATTGATATCTAGAAGGTGTAGGAGCTGGAGGAAAGAAGAGAAGAAATGAGGAATGCCAAAATTTCAAAATAAGCCATTGATATGGTCGAGTTCAAGGAGTGTAGGATAGAAGAGGAGAAATACAAAGTGCAGTTCGAGAGGAGGAAAACTAAAATGAAGAAGGCCGATGAGGAAAAGGCTAGGAGAAAAGAAGAAAAAAAGAAGGTAGCCTAGGAAGAAATGGAAAAAATAGAGAAAGAGAAAGAGAAAAATATTTCCACTAGCATGTAACTTATAAAGTAGAAGGCAATAGAATAGGTGCCTAACACCCACACCAACTAGGTAGAGGAATATGCATAATAGGTACACCCTAGTTCTAAAAGGGCACTTGAAAACAAATAAGGTGATGTTATCACCTCAATGGAATAAATGGAGAAGGTAGTAGATACCTTTTTTGTATAAGGGGAAAGTAATGCTCATGTTGAGGAAGAACCTAAGTAAATTTGTGTCAAAGATCCATAGCAAAAAGAAGAAGCAAATAAAGGGGATAAGTCTAAGGAAGAACCCCTACAAAAATAATATGGTGAAGCTAGCACTAAGGAAAGAGAAGAGGTGAACTAAGGGGAGAATTCAAAAGAAGAATAACCCCTAAGATAAGGAGAAGAAGTCAGTGGATAAAGATATAGCACCAATGGGGAAGAAAAAGAGCACATAGAGGTAGCCATCGAAGATGAGGAGTATGAGCTGAGATATAAAGAAAAAACACAAAGGGGCTTCCCCTAAGATGATGATTTTTATATGATGAAGTATATGCCCCTAAGATCTATCACAACCTTGATGCACCATCAAGGTTTTTGGGCTCTTGATTGCTACATGGACAAGCCTCATTTTGAGGCGGCTAAAAAAGCAATTCAATGTGCCAAGAAACTAGAAGAGGGGCATGGCTAATAACTTATAAATCTAAGGGATATGAACCCCATTAGGTTGGATAATGCCCTCTTTAAAATGGCCTCAGATGTAGGTCATAATAACATCGTTAATGATGTTCACACTAACAAGTGAAAACTAATAGTGCAAGAAGCAGAAGAAGAGATCAAAGCAATGAAGCTCAAACTCTAGTAGCTGGTCAAGCACATCAAATAAGTAGATCCATATATTTTAGATAGTGTTTATACTTTGGAAATTACAAAATTTGATAAGGTATGGATTTTGGTAGACCAAATGCTCCCCCAAATGAAGTTGGTGCTAGAATAATAAGAAGACCCCTATAAATCCATCAGGAGAGAGATAAACAAAAATCTTGGTGTGATAAAGGACCTCTTCACAAATATAGGAGAGGGTATAGAAGAAGATAATTCCATATTTTTCAACTTCACCACCCAATCATTAATTATTTATGTGTGCCTTTAAAATTCAAAAGAGGAGAAGGATGTTTTGATGGAGCATGCTTTCACTGTGAACAGGACTGAGCATGCCCAGGTTATGGTGTAGGTTAACACCTTAAGTGCCCAGTTGAAAACCTAGGAGTAAGACCTATAAGTACTCTTCTACACCATTTAGACAAATTAAATTGAGCAAGGAGTCATATTAGATGGTGGGGTAAGAAGGGAAAAGAAAAGGCTAAAAGCCTTCAAGAAGGAACTAGAGAACATGGGCATGCTTACACTCAAGGTTACATCAATGGAAGTAGAATGGGCTATCAAAGAAATTAAGCTTGTAATTTAGGGATTTGATGAATTCAAGGAAAAACTATAGTAGGGAACACCCAAAATTTTCATAGTAACGGTGTTGAAAGACTAGTCTGAGGGTGAACTAGAAATTTTGTATGGGGTAATGTTGGGCCCCTTTTTATGGTAACTAGTAGACCTACACCAACTCATCACATCTTAGCCTAAGTAAATCATTGTAGATGATTTCTATTTTATTACTTTTGGTGTTATTTTTGATGATATTCAAAGCTCTTGTACTAGCTAGCAGGCAATTATTTAGCACCTAGGTTTTAAGGGATATCTCCTTAATTACTTGCATGTGGTGGCTAGAGCACACAAGTGGTAGAATAATGGAGCTAATGGAATGATCACCCCCATTGATAGCTCAGTACCTAATATTCACCCATCTAACCTAGCATAAATATGTTCTCCTTCTTATAAAAATAAGCTTAAACCTAGAGCAAAGAGACACAATTTATGCTAGTGAAGCTCTACAAAATTGGATCTAGATATTATGAATGAATGTATTCAAATTATGTTTTAGAATTGATTATTTGGAAAACCAACATTGTATCTCCCAAGCTTGCCTATGAGCCACTAGACATGTATTAGTTTAGAGATGAGCTTATGCTTTATTTTTATGTTATGAACTCTGTATACTTAACCAGTTGATCAATTAAAGAATGGCATTAAAATGAATCAATTATTGATCTAATTTATATGGGTTTAGCACTATTTTGATAATGTGACTCAAGTTATGTTGTGATAATGGCATAATTTTTATTTTTTAATGTTTTATGATGTAAAGGTCTATTATAGGTCATTAATGGCATTATTATGCCACTCATTATAATTGTAAAATCAACTAAGGGTTATAACTGACATGTTTCTAATCCCTACCAACTATGATTAGAGTGTTAGCTCAAAGAATGATCCCTAGAGCATAAGCCATTCCCTAGATTTGCTAAGTGTCTGAATGGAAATTAATTTGCTATCCAAAGGGCTTATGCCCTTAAGATCCATAATTAACCCAACATAAACTTGTGCCAAAATACTTATGACCTTAAAGGTTTTGTAATTAACTAAATATATACTTGTCCCATCATAGATGAAACCAGTTCCTTAAATAGGATTTTACCTATTGATCTTACCTAAAATAGTGTGCATTGATAGACCTACCTAAGCTCACTCTGCAATTGACCAAGTCCCAAAGAGATTAAGTTGTGCCATGTTTCAACTATCCCAATGTGGGCCCTATTACCTTATCTATTGTGCTTTAGGTGAGTACACAAGGCTTAAACCTTAGGTAATTTGATGCTAGCATAGTAGTCAATTTAAATGTTGTGCACCTATGACTTTTCTATGCTTTCACCTAGTTATACCAAGTCTAGGACTGACTTGGATTGCTTGATAAGTGCATGATAAGGCAAATGAGTTAACAATTGAAATTTTATACAACACAGTCATTTTGGAACTTAATGAAATCTTTCACATGCACTAGAATGTTGTGAATAAGATATCTTGATGATTATTTGAACATTTGGGAAAGTATGAATTGTGAAGATACAACATGGGAGTATGAAGCTTTACTACAATAGCATCCAGAGTTGATTAAAACTTGAGGGCAACAATATTTTGAATAGGAGGGGAATGTTATGCCCTTAACATGTAACATGTCTAGGGATATATGTTTTTAACTTATGGCTTACATACTTTCATATTATCTTGTTAAATTTATCTATGTTATTAGTAAGGTTAGCCTATGGAATAACCATGGCTAAGTAGAGTATATATAAGAGGTAGTTGTTAGTATTTAATCACCATATTATGATTTTTTATCATATTGTATTATTTTGGAGGTTTCTCATAGAATTGGATCAATCATATTTATCAAGTATTCTACTCTTTCATCAATTTTTATTGTGGACCTACTTATTCTTTTCTTAATTCTATGATATAGTATTCTATTATTGTGAAACATCTAAGTAATTTCATTACATCAAATGGCCATAAGCTTCCCTTGAACAAAGTGTTTAAATGTTTTTGAAGAAAAACAAAAATGGTTTGGGGTCAAACCCTAGACCTCTCCCAACCCCAAAATTCAATGCCTTAGCAAAATTTTGTTAGCCATGGTACCAGGGACCATATCAAATATTAAATTGGTAAAATTGAATTTTGTTAAAAAAATAACACCTTTAAAGTTAATAATATCTAAATTCTTGTTAATGGGGTGAAAATAAGTCCATAAAGGCTACACAATTAGTCGCCTTTGAATCTAATATGTGTGGTTGAAGGGTAGGTTGAGGAGGTGTTTTTTTAATTGATTTTGTCTACCAACTAGAACATGTGTTACAAAACATAAACATGATGGAAAGTCTTTAGTGAAAAACAAACCAAACAAGTAACTTAGTTTAACCATTAATCTAAGATTATTAGGTATACGATATCTAAATTCAGATTCAATGGTAATACGACTCTATAATAAGTAGGCAAGTCTCGGTATTCTATATTACCCTATTAAATCATATTCATACCATCTAGATTTAACCCTTATTATCTATCATCACTAGTAAGTAAATAAGTAGATTTCATCATCATATTGCCATTTATTTTTATTTTCATTTTTATCTTTACTTCATTATCTAGATCAAAACCAACCTAACTAAGTGCCTTATTTTCAGAAGTCACTTGAAACTCTAAAAATCTTCAATACATTACTTAAATCTAGCATAAGACTTTGTTTTAGAACTAATGTATCATATTAGACATCATGGTAGACTTCTTGTTGGCACGATGGAAGGTTCAGAGACTATGGATGGTGGTATTAGTGCATCAATTTGTGGTGCACTAGTAAGAAGGGAAGATAAGAGGATGGACAAGAGTGAAAAATGTAGGGAAACAAAGGTGGAATTGGTAGAGAGGGTTTTATAACAATTCTTTTGGCTGAGTATAAGGTGTAATTTTGGGTAGTAGGGAGACGAGGGTTAGGATAGAGGTGGAAGGAGACTAATCAGAGGAAGTTAATAGTAGAGGTGGTAAACAGGGACATGATAGGTAGAGGACGAGGTGGATGAGTGGTTAGTGAAAGGTGACAAGGTGAGGGGTGGGTAGAGGCCACCCACAGCTTTGAAAGACTTTTTTATTTTTTATTTTTATTTAAAAACTAAAATAATTTTAATTTTAAAAAACTTAACCAAAATCCTCCCTCAATTTTTTTTAATTATAAAAAATAATAAATATATTTATATATAATTTTTAATAAGGCCCCCAAAATTTAAAAAAAAATCAAACTCTTTTACCCATTAATGGTTAGAATTAACTAAGATATATTTTTTAATTAAAATCATAAGGCCTTTTTCTACAAAATGAAGGCCTAACATCCCTATATCAACAACTCTAGATGCATTTGTATGATTAGACTTTGCTAATAACTCACCAATTCACTAGAAATTGATTAACAACTCACAATCTTGTTGTGTAGATCTAGAGATGTAGGTGTCCGTCTTCATAATAAATAAAGGCTAGAGTACATTTCTCAACTACTAAAAACACACTAATAAGGTCTAATATTCTCCAAATTGTAAGAAAAAAGTGTAAACTCTAAATTACATAGCCACCACAAGGAAGCCATTAAGAGAATAAATTGAAACTCATATCAATAGTATAGTCAACCTAAGGGTTTTGGACCATTATAGACATCAAGGTAATTTTTTTTTACTAAAATTCACTTAAAGTATACTTTTCAGAAAAACATACGTAAAATGATGAAACTAGCTTATGAATCCTACTTTGATACCATATTAGAATTTTGGACTAGCAAATATCAAGTATATTAATCTTAGACTTAAATCATGTTTAAAAATAAAGAGATAGATTATATGTAAAATTATACCACTAATATTTCATTAACACTAAAAAAAATTAGGGACTCAATAATACAAATAACCTTTCATAATTTATTATCCACACCACCAATACAATCTAAGTAATTTGAGTGTTAGGGAGAGCCTTAATTTTATAATGTAGGAAAGGCCTCATAAGTACATGTGTTTTCATTAATGTACGTGGTTTCAATTGGTTTCCTAAATTCTAAATTTATATGCAACTTAGACTTTAGTGTAAGTTTCCATGTGAGTATATAGTTTGGACATTAGTGTAAGTTTACAAGTCCAAATAGGATTTATTTTATAAATAATAAAATAATATATCCTATGATGATTACTTACTAAGTAAACTTAAGGTTTTATTTTAAAAACCAAAATTTTCACATACATTTGTGTTGGTGGAATTAGAGGCACCCCATACTGACTGCCTAAGTCTGCAAGTGATAAAATGATCCTCGTTGAACTCTACAATCAATTGGGAGACATCCATAAAAAGTGCAAAGAGAAACATTTTCTTGAAATCCAATTGCCTAATGGAATTTTTTATTATATCCTAAAATCATCAAATTATGTGAAAAATATTGAGAAGATAATGGTTAATTTCCAAATCCTGTTTCACATAAAGATATTTACTTTTGAGAGAAATAAAATTGAAAGACTATCAAAATTGGTCTCAATTATAAATATAAATATTGATTTAAAATCTTCCAAGAATCATAAATAAGCATCCTCATCATCATAAATGAAACCATATGGCATTAAGGTACATTTAAATATTTTCCATGGTCAAATGTAATAACAAGAAGTAGAGGTGATAAAGAATATCCAAAAAAAGAAGATTCTTGATTGAACATGTGGTGATGGCTAGTCATCAAGCTCCATGTTACCTATGAAAAGGGTTCCTAATTATTAAACTAATCTAAATTAATTACCTTCATCACAAGACTTTGATTTCTCCATATATATTGATAACACCAATTAGTATTTCTTAGCATCAAATTAAGGTCTGACCTAGGTGCCTCTCATTTCTAATTCTACCCTACATGTCTATCATATCCAACTCTTTACATCCCATCTCCATCTCATCACATTACATCTCCCCCTCAGGATCCATCTCGACCTCATTTACCTCTAACTATACCTACTCTTATATTAGACTCTCATGTTATCCTTAACACACAAATATTTAGTTCCTCAAGTAATACTCCATTCCCCTGTGTTCAAATTCTTATAAGTAAGAATAAAACCATTTTTAAAGTTTTTTCCCTTGATTTTAAGAGAGTGAAAATTATATATTTTAAATCCCTCCATCAAAGAATGCCAAATTCACTTTAAGGCTAGTGTCTGATCCTTTGAACACACATTTTTTAGATATTTCCCAACATTTGTTTGACAAAAAAGAGGAAGAAATGACTTTAGATAATTATAATATGAGTGTAATTTCTCTAGGGGATCCAAGTCATGAGAGTGAAATTCATAATTTTAAATATTTTCTAGTTGTAATATTAAAAAAAATAAAATAAGGAAGGATAACATAATAACAAATTGAATAATAGTATGTATGGTTTCTATGTACATTAAACATTATTTCATCTCAATGACAACCCTCTAGTATCTATTTTAGTATTTTCTCATGTAGATTATATTTGCAAAGAGGCCATTGTTAAATTTTTAAAATATAACATATATGGAAGTTAATTGAAACTTCAATCGAGAAACTACTCATAGTTGGGATAAAATTTATTTATGAGATTAGAAGGGCCTATGGCCTTTTGATGGATGAATAAGACAAGCCAACTATATAAAAGAGGATATTTAAGAAATATTTTAGGATATGGAGGCATGATCAAAGATGTGAAATACATGGCCTATGTAGATGATAAAATTTTGATATTATAAGGTATTTTACCAAGTCTAAAGATAATTTTTTTATAGTCACATGGTATTGACTAGAAAATAAGTTCCTTAGAGGGTGACTTGGAAGACCTATGTGTCAAAAATAAAAGGTGTGGCGATATGAAATATAAAATTGGTACAAATATTTGGGCATTACATTGTGATTTATTTAATGAGGAAGAATTTGAACCATTCATAGAATTGAAATTGAATGAAATTTTCCAAAATGTTGTGAATGAAAAATTATTCAAAGAAAACTCTTATAACATGGAAGCCATGAATAAGCTGAGAAAAATTAATTGTGCCCTCAATGAATTCATAAAAGTTCTCTATAACTTATTCAAAGGGATTGATAATATGTTAGAGTCCATGAATACATGGTTAATTTTATTATTTAATACCATCATATTGAAGAAAGAAGCAATTGTTGTCATTGTGACCAGATTTAGAACATATAGATTGGAGTCTTCAAAAATTTAAGGATAGAGTATACCTATACAAACCATGTAAAATGAAATCTAGTAAAATCAACTTCATATTTATATATATAATTCTTAATTTTATCTCCCTTCTTCTATTTCTTTGTTTCACCTTTTCTAATTCTATTTTAATTTAAAATGTATTAATTTCACCTTTAATGTGATTTAATTAAAAAGTAAAATGTAGAAATAGAAGTTATTTTGAAGGAATTAGATATAAAATGATTACATTATTCTATCTATTTTGAATAGGAGTGGATGTTATTATAAAATGTATTTTTGACATTGTAATAAATTTTGGTAGAGAGAAAGAGTTTGAAATGATATTTTATGCTTATTTTCAAAGATAATAAAAATACAACCTTGCAATAACTTTGTGTCTTACTATTTTATTTGTGCCCATTATGTATCACTCTTTTATTTAATTCATAATAATCTCTATCTTTCTCATATACTAAATCATATGATGTGAAACTATCAACTCACTTATGATTTCCATTCTTGCATGTAAAATAAAATCTAAGTTTACATGTGTTTGCATATCCAAAATTATTTATTATATCCATAATATTCTATTTTTGTCTCTTACTATTTCTTATATTTATTTCCAAAAAATCCTTTCTAAAATACCCTTAACATACAAATTTGAGTGTGAATATTGTATATTAGTTTATTTTAATTTATTTATTTATTTCAATAATGGGAACCTCCACTCACAATAGAGGAGGGATTTATTGTCCCCTTCATTTTTGACAGATTTTCCCCAATTTCGGACCTATGTAAAATAATCCACCATTAGGTTGTAATTGGGTCAATTCCACAATGGTAAGAATTGTGAGACAAGGTTGACTTATAATGCATTACATGCACCAAAATATTTTCCAATAGGGAAATAGGCTAGAGGGGGAGAATCCAAAGAAGTTGATTTAATTCACCATTCCTCTCCTATTAACAAATGCTTATAGTTATTTTGTGTTAAGTATATCTTATTTCCTTGTGATTATTTTTTAAAAATGAGGTAAGATACATGTCATTCAGATAATGATTACTCATATAGGTCATATTGAGACACATGAGTAAAAATCCCAAAAAATAATCATAGTAGAAAATAAGACTAGTTTGAGGCATCACTCCATTGAATCAATCCTCTATGTATAAAATTTTGGTATTGCATGTTCCAAAGAATACAATTTTAACATATTACTCTAGTGACTCTTTATGTCAAAAATTGTGGTATTACAGATGTCAAATTATACCATTTGAAAGTGTCATTTTACTATTGGAATGCTTCAGGATAACTTTATTATACAAAAATAATATCATTTTGGAACATTTATATGCATGGATATTGTGTGGTGCTTTAGATTAAAAATAATACCATTTGAAGGTATCACTCTAGAAAACCCATGTGGGTAAATTTATGGTGTAGTAACAAAAAATTATATGTAGGGTACAAGTAATGGTCAATATTGTAAAACATTATATGGCTAACAAAATGATGTAGGTGCATGTATGTAGGAGTTTCAATTTTGTATCTTTTGATTTTAGAGAGGTCTAAGAAGTCATATTTACTCAGTAATAATACTTTTGTGTGCTTTAGTTTCTTTGCAAAGGTCATTTTGGATTGTTTTCTAGTTTTTTCACCAATATTTATAGTTCAAAAAAATTTAAACTTGATAATGCATTTGAAAGGGGATTTTCATGTCCTAAAATGAGATTCTGGTTATGATATATTTTTAAGTGTCTTATAGAGTCATGGAAGGTATTTTAAGCATTTTCATAAATCAACTACCAACTTCTCATGTTGAACTAGTTTGTGGTCAAGTCTTGAGTTAGGTTTACTAGTAGTTAGGAAGTTACAGATTGATAGAATGAAGGAGAAATAAGTCAAACTAGATGCTATTAAAAGAAGAGTGACAAGAGATATATATTAGCAGTATTAGGATATAATAAAATAATGTAAATTCAATAGAATTCTATGATTTGGATAAAATAAAAGAGAGAAGTCTATAAAATATGTAAGAAGGCAAGGTTATGTAATGTTTGTGCATGTAATAAAAAATGTATCATATCTACAAATCAATCCTAGCTTGGAGAAGATAGATCCTAATTACACTTCTAATTGGGGATACATTAGATAATTAATAAAATGACAAATATGTGGATCTACTAGAGCCAATTATGGGATCTCTTACCACAATAATAATAGGGAGGGTTTCAAAGACTTTAGTCAAGTAAAATCATGTACTAACCCTAAATAAGTCCTATGTTTTCATATTCACTATAATAATAATAAGTAAAGTAAATAAATTTAATATAGAGATCACCAAATCTTGTGGCACAAAGTGGGGGTTAGTAAATAAATAAGAATAAACATTCATAAGATAATATTAAATAAGTTATGTATATGTAAGACCCTTAATGCATGGATAAGAAGAGTACTATTATTCAAAAGCTAATACTCATGCTACTTATATCTACTAAAGAGAGGAGCAAAGTTAGTGACACTTACCTAGAAGATGAACCCTTCGAGACTCAATATTTCCCTTTGATAATGGGGATTTTCAAGAGGTTATTTTGGTTTGTAAGGATCACTAAGAAAGGCCAAAACATCCAAGACTTCTCCATAAAACTACATTCTCCAAGTAGAAACCCTAAGCTAATACTCCTCAAGTAGAATTGTGGAAGATTAGATTATAAATAAGCACAAATAAATAATAACTCTTTATGTATCTCTAATAATGGTGAAATTATCTTGTATATATAGGTAGATTTAACCCTAAGCTCTTTCAAAAAAAATTGGCTGATAGGGTCAACCCTGTCAACTTAGTATCATTACTGATAAAAACTCACTAGGTCATAGGCTAGGTCAGCCAAAAGCCAACCTAGACCCTAAATGAGTTTCACCAATAAGATTACAAGGTTGACCTAGTACTATAAAATATCAAAAGTGGTTTTAGGTTATTAAAAGGGGTACAAAAGATGGTAAAAGATTGGAGGACTGTGCAAAAGAGGAGTAATAGCTTAGGGGGATGTTTTTAGGAGTTGGTTGGATTGGTAATAAGTGGTAACAATCTTATGAAGAACCAATGGTATACCCACCCCTTTTATAGTGCACCCCTTAGGATTTTCACTCAAATATATTGAGACTCAATGGGCTTCTACAAGATATAAAGCATCAATAATTGATAAAGTTTGAAAATATTATGTGTATATAGTTTGCACTTAAAATTCATGAAAATAATGTGTTATTGAGACCCATATTTCAATTTATATCTTGAACCACATGTAAGTGAGTACTATTTTTTGTTTTTAAACCAATTTCATTACTTTAAAAGGGTATTATTATGTTTTATAGGTGATAAAACAAAATGTAGGCTAATATAGTCAAGAAAAGGTGCATTTATAATTTTAAAAAAGTTATTTTTATCATGTTTTGGGATTTATCCAAATGACAAGGTTAATGGTAGATTAGGAAATATTTTTGGAGAATCTCTTTCCATAAAAAATATCCTAAGAATTTGAATCTATATTCATTTTATGCTTGTTGCCCATACATATTCAAAAACAAGGTATTTTACAGTCATAAAAGTTTTTTGTTTTCACTTTTAAGTATTTTTAAGGTTCCTAAGTAATTTAAAGAGGAGGATAGTGGTGGATTATACCTTTTATAACTATAAATATTCAAAAATAATTCACTAATTTCAAATTATCTATTTTTGAATGTTCTCAGCTTATGTACAGGTCTGCTATGGTTTTGAGCACAAAAATCACTATATCTAGAAAGTTAACCATTATTATTTATTGAAATTTTTAATATTTTGTTTCAATAATATTATATACTTGAAGGAGGAGATATCTTAAAATATCAGACTTGTAGATTTTAGAAACCTAAAAAAGTCTAATTTTAGTGCACTAAAACCACTTTATCTCCTAAACAAATGAATCAAAAGATATGATACTTTTTATAGGTTTAAAATGAGATATAAGATATTAAAACTAGATTAATGGTTTTAGAGTTACTATAGGGATATATATTATCAAAATACAATCAACAGGCCTAGAGATGAGGCTTTTAGGAGCATTTATCTTGACTAAAAAATACATATCTTCTAAATGATAGAGCCAAATCATTTGAAAAAATATGTAAAGTTTTAGAAGGTTATTTTTTATTTTTTTATATGGTTATAGTTCCAAAACATCTCATGAGATAAATTTATATCAAATACTTAGTCTGCATGCCTAAAAACTAGGTTTAGGACACCTTGTTTTGCATTTTCTTATGTTTTTAAGGTTGGAAGAAGGTAAAAATAAGTATGATAAGTTGAGGTAACATAAATTAAATTTCATTAAGGATTTTATAGTAATTAAACTACTTGTTTTATTTTAAATTTTCTTTAAAAATATTTAAGAAGGTTTGTAGGCCTAATTCTCTCATTCAAGCAAGTTGTAAGTTGAATCTCCATTTATCCATAACCATCTTTTTTGGTATCAAAGCCCAAAAAAATATATTATGGAGATTGTGTGATAAAGTATAGTTAGCATGATTTTGCATCAATTCAAGTTGTATAAAAGGTGAAACTTAAGGATAAGTAAAGAAACCCTATAGTCTTATAGCCCATTGAGATGTAATAAGGTGAGGAGAGGAGAATATTAAAGCTCAATAGGAATAAATTCAAGTTGAAATATACTTGGATGTGTTTAAGGTAAAATAGACTTGGAGGTGTCAAAATAACAACTAAATACTTTGGGTGAGACACAAGAATAAGAAGAGGCAAAAAACAAATGGAAGGACTGAAAAGAGAAAAGAACCAAATGAAGAAAAAGAATGAGGTAAGAAAAGAAGAGGACATTAAGAAAGAGATAGATGAGATGAATTAGACCTTAACATGTTTAATGCAAGGTTTAGAATAATTTATCTAAGATAAATCAAGACAATTATTCTTTAGAAGATTCAAAAACGTGGTCAAGTGGCTAATTAAGCGAATTGCATAAAGGAAAAGAAGACAAGTAGTTAAAAATTGGAAAAAGATGATAAGGGTGATAAAAATAAACCCAAGGAAAAAGTTTTAAAATAAAATTATGCCTTAGTCTTTTGATTATAAAAATATTTCTAAATTCATGATTGCAAGTATCAACTAGTATGCCTTGCTCTCAATTATGGAGTCTTCAATTAGGCACAATCAAGAATGCATCCATAAGTAAGATCAACTAGAGCACATAGAGAAAGGGGGGAACTAATAAGTCCCATATAAGATGTTGATGTTGCCTACAATAGAGCTCATAAAAATATGAAAGTCATTGATGAGATCCTCTACCTAAAGACTAAAGAAGCTCCATCAACATTGAATAAAGTTTCTTCCCTTTGTCAAAGGAAGAACATGAATGGTGTACTAGAAGTCTGCCCATTCCATAGTGGATGATGAAAGTGTTAGTAAAAATAACTCTAAGTAGGGTCCAAAGTAGAAGTGTGGCATAGGTCTGAAAAGATCATGCACATGAATTTAATGTAATGCCATTAAAGTGAGCCTATCAGAAGAAGGTGAAATGAGGATTAGATCACCTTGGAATAGTGAATGGGTTCACTAATTGCCTGATAGAACTCTAACCAAGGAAATATACTCTCCATGCATAGTAAGAGGTCCAACTATATGTAATGATGGTGCAATGGAAACATAGGTTAAAATGGATAGTAAAATTCCCTGTACCTATGGAATAAACTACCCAATGTTTGATGAGTCTTCAATTAGTATACCTTCACCCTGTAATGTCAGAAGTAGATGAGAGGTAGGTTGATCAAGGAATAACTCCTCAATATATGGAAGGTGAAAAGGAGAAGGTGGAGGTGTGTCCTCATCAATACTTTAGTCATATTTTCTAGAAGAAAAGTCATCAATCTAAAAATTATGCTTAGGCTTAAAAGTGTCATTAGGTACAAGTGAGTCAAATGAATAAGAATGACATGGAACATTCACTAAAGGAATGTCCATGTGAAATGGAAAGCATGACTTAACAACCCTTGAATCTAAAGAAGAGACTATAGATAAATCACATAGATCTACAAATTGAATATCCATAAGAAGAAAAGAGTCATCAATGCTCTCATAAGGGGTACTATCAGTAAAAATAGTAGAGTTTTGTCCCAATCTGTGATGACTCTAAAAGAGTAATTTTGGAATAGGGATAAAAGTAGAATTTGTAGTAGGATAACTGAGGTCAAGCAGAATCTCATATTATAGTGTTGGCTCAACTGAAGGAAGAACATTGTCCACTATGGATATGTCATCATAAGAAGTATAAGTAGGAGGAGAGATTACAACATTATCTAAAGAAATGATGCGGTCCATTTAAATTAAGAAATAATGATCTCAAATAATTTGATAAATAACATTCTTTAAAAAAATGGATTTTTGCTTATAAATAGGAAAAACTAAACAAAAACAATATAAAACAACACAAGTTTGTTTATAGGGTTCAATAATTGTCTACATCCCTGAGCCCACTCTAATGTGACTAATCCATTAAATATCTTGATGCAAAACTTACAATATCAAAGTAAATCAAAATGAATCCCCAAAACCCTATGCATCAATGTCTAATACTTAGCCAAGATCACATAAATATATGTGATTTGGCTCTTCTAACTTTAATTCCTATAATATGAAGCTAAACACACTCCATAAGCTCCATGCTATTCTTTAAAAATGATACCACATGTTATTTTATACTTGTCTGCCTCTCATGGGTTAGTGGCCAAGACTTATTCTTTTGCCAAAATTGGTCTAAGTTTGAACACCTTCGGTGTTTGTAAAGCCTACGATTTAGTTCATATCATTTTGTCCCATATTAGCAGTGGGAAGCATTATCAAAATGTTTAAATAAATGTAAGGGGATAAAACCCCTTCTCACACCTTTAGTTTTGGAATATTCAATGTATTTACTTATCCCTTTTTTAAATAACAAGATAACTTTCATGTTTAAATCCCACATACCATGTGGGGCTATGAAAAGTGGTGTGTTTATCAATGTAAAATGATAATTAGATGGGTGTCATGTGGAAGATTGTATCATTGGTCCACTTGCTGATCTTACACTTCAATTGATTGTTAACCATGTTTGACTATCATTGACTGATGTTGACCTATCCTATTAACTTTTGACCAACACTTTGATCAGTCATATCTAGTGCATATAGAATCCATTTTTCAAACTAAAAAATGTGCTAGAAAGCTCTTGATGAGCTCTATGTTGTGTAAGTGGTTTGAATAAGAATTGATAAATTTAATTTTTTTACTCCTTTTGCCTCAAACTTCATGCCTCGATACTAAATAACATAAGTATTTAGAAGGATATTGGATTGGTATTATTTTAGTGGGGGATCCTCCTAGATCATTCCTCCCCACTAAGGAGATTTTAGACCTACAAAAGTCATTTTATCCTAAAACGAGGTGAGGTTATTTCTCCCTCATCTTTCTTATTTCCATCTATTTAGCCTTCTTTGGATGTGTTCCTTTTAGACTCACATGAAGATATTTAACATCACCTCTTCATGAAGTTCTCACTTTTCTATCAAGAATGGTATCTTCCTGTAATGAATTTAGATACTCTAGAGAAAAATCTTCAATATAAGGTACACAAACACTTTCATCATAATATATAATCATAGGAGGCTCATACAACTTCATATTTTCAGCATTCACAACTGAATAAATCTGCATGTATGGTGGTAAATCTAATCAAAAAGCATTATTACCAATATTTTCCAAAATTTTAAATGGACCATAATGAATTGGTTTAATATTTTTTCCTTCACCTATAAGCCTCTCCTTACTGATATGAATCCATACTTGATCACCAATTTGAAAATCATGATCAATTCACTGTTTATCATGTCTAGCATTTTATTTTGCTTGAATTTTCTCCAACTATTCCCTGACAGTCTATTAAACTAATTGTATCTTCTAAATGAACTTCTTAGCCTTATTAGCATCAACTCATCCATTTTCAATTGATTCATTCTCAAATTTGAAGTCCAATGGTGACTTAGGTAGATAACCAAAATAAGTCTCAAAAGAAGACTTTTATGTGGAAGAATGTAGTGCTCAATTATAAACATGTCGCACATAACATAGATGTTCATCTCATAATTTAGGATGTTTACTGTAATAACCTTAGAGTAGATGTACCACTATATGATTGACCACCTATGTTTGTCCATCAGTTTATGGATGAAATGTAGTAGTTTTCTTCATCTTAGTGTCCATCAAGTCCCACAACTCTTCAAGAAATTGAGAATCTTGATCAGAGATAATAAATGTGGGCAATCCAAAATGAACCCAAACATGTTGAAAAAAATAATACACACATTTTAATAAATATATCCATAATGACATAGAGATAATCATGTTTCCTTCGTGTCATAGCTAAACCTCCTAAAAAATCCATAAAAATACTTTCCCAATGTCTATTAGGAATAAGGAGAGGTGTATATAAACCCGATTTCTTGTTATTAGTCTTACTTTTAGCATAAAGAATGTAACTCCTTATATATTTTGAAATAAATTCTTCCATATGATGCTAATAAAAATGCCTCTATAATTGTGCAACTGTCTTACCAACACAAAAGTGACCTAAAATAAGAGAAGTGTGAGCTTCTTTGACCATATATACGTATTCATCTTGTGGAATATAGAGTTTGTCAATATGATATAAGAGTCCATCATGCATATGATAGTCAAATTCTCCCACCTATTTACTAGTCATCAAATCTTCATACACTTCCTTAAAGTTAGAATCATTAATATATTATTTTTTATAACTTTCATACATTAAATAACTATTCTGTAAAAGAATTGATGTAATAATAGGAGGTCTAAAAATCATGTTAGTGTTGAGTGTGGAGCCCTTTGGGGCTATCACATGACCTTAGGAGTGTATTTGGGGGCATAGAAAGCTCCACAAATGTGGGGAGTGCATTTTTCCCCACTTCACCTTTTGTGGAACCTTGCTCCACATGTGAGTGGAATATTCATTGTTTTGTCTAATTTCTATGTTTTATGGAGTTGGTTGTTAGATGTATATTTTCCTTGTTGACTTCCTTAATCTGAGGGAGTTGGTTGTTCACTATAAAATGTATTGCCTTCCTTGTTACAAGGAGGTGGTTATGATCACATGATTGTTGGAAATTGTGCCTTAAAAGGTGGAGAGTCAATCTTGTTATGTTCCTTCTTGGGTAATCTTTTGGATTAGCTTGATGAGGTGGAACTAAGTTGTCCTTTATGGATGATGCTTATCTTGGATAAGCATGGTGTAATTTATCCTCCTTTTGTGGATTTTCCTTTTTAGATCTTGTTATGTGTGATTGATTCATCTTCTCTCCATTTTTACTTACATAATAATTGTGATTTGAGGAATGTTTTCATGATGTATGTTATTTCATAGTTTAGATTTGATTTATGGTCATATTAAATCTAATTTAAAGTTTTTAATTCCTAACAACTAGTATCAGAGTAATTGGTTATGTTTTACTGAAGTGGTAAATCACAGGAAGGCTATTAGCTTGAGTGGGAGCTATGGGGGAAGATATAAAATTTAGTGTTAAGAAGTTTGATGGTAAGCATTTTGGTTTGTGGAAAATGCAAATGGAATATTATCTATATCATAAGGAGTTACGTCTCCCTTTGGAGGGGAAAGTAGAACAACCTATAAGTATGAGTGATGTGGATTGGTCATTGCTTGATAGGAAGGAATTGGGAGCCATATTGTTATGCCTTGCATATTTTGTTGCATTTAATGTTTTTGCTGAGAAAACCAAAAAATATCTCATGGATAAACTTAGAAAGTTGTATGATAAACTCTCTACTTCTAATAAAAAATTTCTTCTGAAATGATTGTTTAACATGAAAATTTCTAAGAATGGTTCAATAGCTAATCATATAATTGATTTTAATATGGTTATAAGTATGCCCACTTCAGTTAGAATTAAGTTTGATTATGAAGTTAGATATTTTTTAATCTTTATGTTCTTTGCCTGATAGTTGGAATAGTTTGGTTGTAGCTATGAGTAATGTAGTCCCTACCAAGGGAAGCTTGAATTTTGAGGATGTTGTAGGTGTGATTCCTAGTGAGGAGATGCAAAATAAAAACACTCGTGAATCATATTCAAGTAATGGTTTATCTATTGATACTATAGGGAGGAAAAAGGACAAGAGAAAAGGAAACCATGTAAATTTAAAGGGTAGATCTAAGTCCAGATCTAGATCCAAGATGATATGCTAGCATTGTGGGAAGAGTAAAACTCAAGGAAGGATTGTTGGTCACTTGGGGATAAGAATTCCAACAAGGAGGAAACAAATGAGGTAAATGTGACATCAATAAAATCATGTCATGATGCCTTAATTCTTTATATGGATAGTTTTTCTAAGTCTTTGGTATTATATTCAAGGGCTTCTTTTCATGCCACCCCACATAGGCATTATTTTACTGATTATGTTCAAAAGAATATGGACATGCTTATCTTAGTAATGATGAACCATGTGAGATAGTATGGAAAGGTTGTGTTTAGGTTAAGATGTAGAATGGGAACACATGGATCCTTAAGGATGTTAGACACATGCCTATGTTGAGATGGAATTTATTTTTAGTGGGGCAATTGGGCAATGACGGATGTTTATTATTATTTACTACAAATTCTTAGAAATTTACCAAAGGTGCTCTTGTGATCTCAAGAGGTAAGAAAGTTGGTAATTTATATTTGACTAGTAGTGTTTATTATCTTGATTTATTTGCTACGCATGGAAATGCAACTATGTGGCACTATAATCTTGTTCATATGAGCCATAAACGCATGCAAATCTTAAAAGATAATTTTTTCAGATTGAAAGATCTAGATCTAGAATTTTATGAGAATTGTGTGTATGGGAAATAGAAGTGGGTTAAGTTCCTAAAGTTTGGACTCACAATAAAAGAGCATAAGTTAGCTATGGTACACTCAGATGTATAGGGACCAGCTCAAGTATATTTTATTGGTAGATCCAATTATTATGTTACTTTTATTGATGATACAACTAGGAAAGTTTGGGTTTATTACAATAAAAATAAATCTAATGTATTTGATACTTTTAAAAAGTGGAAAGCCTTGGTTGAGAATGAAATAGGTCTCAAGTTGAAATGTCTTAGATTAGATAATGAAGGTAAGTATTCTAGTAATGTTTTATTTGATTATTGTTTAGACAATGGAATTTGTAGGCAAAGGATGGTTCCAAGAACTCCATAGCAGAATGGGGTATCAAAAAAGATGAATATAACAATAATGGAATTTTATAGGAGCATGAGGTTACATGTTGGGTTGTCTTTATAGTTTTGGGTAGAAGTAGTTAGCATGGTAGTATCTTTGATTAACATAGGACC
The DNA here is from genome assembly GCA_037957365.1 of Torreya grandis. Lineage (NCBI taxonomy): Eukaryota > Viridiplantae > Streptophyta > Pinopsida > Cupressales > Taxaceae > Torreya > Torreya grandis. The sequence goes on from JARHVA010008211.1 coordinate 383,027, forward strand.
TTTTGATTCCTTTGGATGGAGGCATTCCTGAACAAGCTTGGTCTTGTAAGAATGTTGATTATTCTTTTCTTAAAGTCTTTGGATGTGAGACTTTTACTCCCATTAAGAAACAAAATAGGACCAAGTTAGAGGCTAAATCATAGAAATGTACATTTGTTGGTTATGGTGAGGATGGCTTTGGTTTCCTTTTATGGATTATTAAAGATAAGAAAATATTTCAGTCTAGAGATGTAGTCTTTAATGAAAAAGTCATGTATAAGGATCAGTTTTAAGAACAAGAACATGAACAAGAACAAAAAGAGTACACAATATTAGATGATATTATAGATGGCAAAGTATCTAATGGTTTAGTTAAGGAACCTTCTACACATGGACCCCAAACTCTTATGGTAAGAAGCTCTTCTAGGGAAAAAAGATCACCTCAATATTTTTCTTCTTCTTTGAATTATTTGTTACTCACTGACAATGGAGAAATATAGTGTTATGAGGAAGCAATGTAGGTAGATGTTAGGATGAAATGGGAACAAGCCATGGATGAGAAGCATAGATCTCTCATGGAGAACCAAACATGGGATTTGGTAAGGCTACCCAACGGCAAGATTGCATTGCCAAACAAGTGGATCTTCAGGATAAAAGAAGAGGATGAAGGGAAAAAAGGTATAAGGCTAGGATGGTGGTCAAGGGGTTTACACAAAAATTAGGTATTTATTTTGATGAGATTTTTTCTCCTTTTATAAAAATGACTTCTATTATGATTGTTCTTGGTTTAGTTGTAGTTGAGGATTTGAACTTAGAATAGCTAGATGTGAAAACTACTTTTCTTCATGGTAATTTGGATGAAGAGTTGTTTATGAAGAAACCACAGGGATATAAGGTCAAAGGGAAGGAGAACTATGTGTGTAAACTAAAGAAAAGCTTGTATGGCTTAAAACAAGCTCCATAGTAATGCTATAAGAAATTTGATTATTTTATCTTAGAAATAGAATGTCAAAGGTGTAATTCTTACCATTACATGTAAATCAAAAATTTTGATGATGGTTTTTTTAATGTTTTATGCTTGTATGTGGATGACATGTTATTTGCAAGAAAGAACATACAACATAGTCATATGCTCAATAAATATCTTAGTGACTCCTTTTCTATGAATGATTTAGGAACTACAAAACAAATCCTTGGTATGGAGATTACTCATGATTGGAAGGAGATGAAGTTGATCTTATCCCAATCAGAGTATGTGAAGAAAGTCTTGGAAAGGTTTAGCATGTTGGATGCTAAATCTATTGGTACTCCTTTGGTAGGCCACTTTAGATTATCAAAGGAGTTGTGTCCTAAGATAGAAGTTGAAAATAGTTGGAATCTTGATGTATGTCATGGTTTGTACTAGGCTATATGCAGGTATATGAGTGATCTAGGTTATGAGCATTAGCAGGTAGTGAAATGGATTCTTCAGTATTTGAGAGGAACCATGGATTTTACATTATGTTATGGTAGATTAGATACCACTTTATGTGGTTATATGGACTCAGATATGGTAGGGGATATTTATAGTAGGTGAGGTATGACAAGTTATATATTTATAGTTGGAGATACAGTGATTAGTTATATTTTTAAGATACATAAGGTTGTGGCTTTATCAACCATAGAGGTAGAGTATATTTTTGACACAAAGGATAACAAGGAGATGATTTGGTTATAAGAGTTATTTTTAGATTTGGGGTATGATGAAGAAGTTGGGAGACTATACAGTGATATTCAGAGTGTTATTCATTTGGAAAAAACTTTGCTTTACACTTGAGGATGAAACACATTTAGCTACATTATCACTTCATCAAGATAGAATTGGAGGAGAACTTAGTGAAGCTAGAGAAGTTTCATACTATCTAAAATCTTATATGTATGATGACCAAGGTGATCACATTGGATAGGTTGAGACTATGTTCAGATTTGGTTGGCCTTAGTGGTCATAGATTAGTGATAGATTCTATTCAGGAGAGACGGTCTCCAAGTGGGAGATTATTGAGTGTGGAGCCCTTTGGGGATATCACATGACCTTAGGAGTGTATTTTGGGGGCCTAGAGAGCTCCACAAATGTAGGGAGAGTATTTTTCCCTACTCCATCTTTTATGGAACCTTGCTCCACATGTGAGTGAAATATTCCTTATTTTATATAATTGTTATGTTTTCACGTTTTATGGAGTTGGTTGTTAGATGTCTATTTTCCATGTTGAATTCCTTAATCTGAGTTATTCACTAGAAAATGTATTTCCTTCCTTGTTACAAGGAGTTGGTGTGATCACATGATTGCTGGAAAATGTGCCTTAAAGGTGGAGAGTCAATCTTGGTGTGCTCCTTCTTGGGTAAGCTTTTGGATGAGATTAATGAGGTGGCACTGAGTTGTCCTTTATGGATGATGCTTATCTTGGATAAGCATGGCATAATTTCTCCTAATTTTGTGGATTTTCCTTCATTTACTATATATGCAAGGTGTGGTATGGCCTTTAGAGATTGATGGTTTATTTATAGGGTGTGGCTTTGACGATCAGAGTCAAAGTGTAGATGTTTTGTAAAGTGCAGGTTTTTATTGTAGGGTGTGGTTTAGCAGCTTGTGAGATACAACATTGTGTAGGTGCAGGTGAAAGTGTATCATTTATTTTTACAACATTTTCTACATAAGATTTTTCTATCTCTGTGAGAGTTCATTATAGTCTTGTGTTTTGATTATAGTTTATATTGAGAACTTTATTGGTGGATGTAGCCCACATTGGTTGAACCACGTTATATATGTGTTATGTGTGATTGATTATTATTCTCTCCATTTATGATTACATAATAAATTTGATATGAGGAATGTTTATGTGATGCATGTTATTTCATAGTGTGGATATTATTTATGGTCATATTAAATTTGGTTTAAAGTTTTTAATTCCTAACAGTCAATAACCTTGTTTTGTGTACCTTTCTTATACCTTATCATAAGGTGAAACTACTTCAAGAATCTCGTCCATTGAAAATGTCTTAATTATTTTAGCTTGGTTGTGATTGAAGATATTATAGTGGTTGATGATTAGTATGATTCACCATCTCTTTGCCCATCAAATAGTGATGCCATTTCTTCACACTCTGCACCAAAGCACACAATTATTTATCATAAGTATGATAGTTTCTTACCACACTTGTGAAGGTTTTTGAATGGTAATAAACCAGTTTCTTTTTTGCATCAAAATGACCCCCATAGCATAATCACTTGAATTTGTCTCAATTTCAAATCATTTTTATAGATCTATAAGTGTTAAGATAGGAGAAGTACTAATTGTCTCTTTTAGTGTATCAAAATCTCTTTGATGTTTGCCTCCCCACTAAAAGACCTACTTAATGCTCAAAGATTGTAAAGGAGATGAAATAAATGAGAAGTTAGCAATAAATTTTCTCTAGTACTGAATTGCACCAAGAAAGCTTCTAACCTTTATTACATTATTGGGTTTAGGCTAGTTAACAATGACCTCAAATTTTGAAAGATCAATTTTCAATTCACCATGTCCCATAACATAACCCAAATAAACCAAAGATGTTTTTCCAAATTCACATTTAGACATATTTAGATATATTTATTCCTTTCTCAAAGCATCTAAGACTTTTTGAATATGAATGACATGATCATCCTATGAATGATTTAAAATTAGAATATCATCTAAGTATACTATCAAAAAATCATCAATGATTGGCTTAAAAACATCATTCATTGCATGCATGAGTATAGTTGATGCATTACATAATCCAAAAGACATAACAAGCCATTCAAACAAACCATGTTTTGTTTTAAAAGCAGTTTTCCAAATATCACCTTTCTTGATTCTCACCTGATGATAACCACTTCTTAAGTATAACTTAGTGAAATAAACAACATTTTTTAATTGATCTAATAAATCATCAATGCAAGGAAGAGGGTAACAATTTTTCACTATGATTTTATTCAAGTCACAAAAATCAACACAAATTCACCATGTAACATCTTTCTTAGGTACCAAAATAGTAGCTGAACCACAAAGGGATGAACTTGGGTGGATAATTCCTTTTGCCAAAATTTCTATCACTTGCTTCTTGATTTCTTTATTTTCAACCATGAACAATATATACATACCAATGTTAGGAAGAGGTGCATCTTGTAATAATTATATCTCATGTTGAACCCCTCTTTTAGGAGGTAGACCCTATGGATATTGAAAAACATCATCATAATAAAAACCAATTCTAACCAATTCATTATGATGTTTAGGATCATAATTATCAAAAGCCTTTTCATGATCTTTCTCTTTAGCTTTGACCACCATGAGTACAAAATTCTTGATTGAATTTACAAGCCTTTTCATCTTCCCTATAGTAACCAAAGAAATACTTGTTTCCACATGATGATCTCTAAAAATATATTCAATCCCATATTTAACAAGCAAGTACTTATTCTCTTCCATATAGAGTATTTATTTACGATCATAAAGATAAGTGTTGACATAGTGGATTGCACCCAGGGCAGGAAGCCGAGCTCTTACCTTCCACAAGCAACAATGGAAACTCCCCTCTCACCTATGGGACCGGTAAAGATGGAGGGGAGAGACTCTATATGAGGGATAGCTCCCTCTGATGTGTCTTTAAGGTCTTGGTTTCTCCTACTGCTAACAAATAAAATGAGAAAAGGGGGGGATGAAAAGGGAGAGAGAGATGCTGAAAATAGAACCTAACCTAAAAAGGGAAAAGGTGATACACCAAAAAAGTGTGATCTACTCTACCCGAACATACACTTTCCACTGAGAACTAGCTCCCATACACTTCATCTAACATGAGAAAACCTTCTGCATTAGTGGGTCAGGGGTTTGTGCAGATATACGAAGGAAATAACTACTAGAGGTGTTCTGAGACACACTATAGTAGCCTATTCACTTCACCTATACTCCTCTAGGGAAACTTCTGATAGATGTGTAAAAGGAAACTCAAAAATGCACCAAACATGCTGAAATCATTCTACAAAAGCATTAAGAAAATGACTTAACATAGAATCAAGGCATAGACACATACTAAAGATGCAAAACTCAGAATGGAGGTAAAAATGTTATGTTTTGATTCAAGGTAAAATTTTGGCAAATCTGCCTTATAAGCCTGAGAGATTTTTAGGCAGAGTTTTGCCTTAAGGCTGAGAGTCGATCCTTTTCTCAAAAGAGAAGTTTACAATATATAGAAGGAGGAAGATAACTTGGCACTCCTTGGGAAAGATTTTGGTGCCCTTTTACAAATGACCCATGTGCCTTCTAAGCATTAAAATGAGGAAGTCGCTTGAAGATAATGCTATGTCAACTCCTATCAAGATTCAAAATTATGAGCCACACCGTTTGCCTACTCATCAATGCATAATGAATAAAAATGGGTCACGTTATTCACTATTTATGCCTCTTGATGATCACATGGTAGGTACTGTGTCAACCACTAGAATAACTCCTTGAGTCGACACTTTCCTATGCCACTTAGATCACTTTGTCTATTTTTGTGTTTGGCTACTTTGCCTCCTCTCGCTCATTTTGCTACTCCTTTGGCTCTTTTTATTGAGAGTGCATCTGATTTTAGCACGTGTCATAGTCCGCTACTTGGATACTCAAAAAACACTATGAAACACAGTCACTGACACGTGGTGACTTTTGTCGAGCTGATAATGGGATGTGGTAGCATCCACTTACCTTAGAGGGTTTAGAAGTATTTTTTGAGATTTTTGCAGAAGGTGACATGTGTCCACTTCCACAGAGCCTTTAGCTACCTTAGAAAAACATTTAAGCCCTTTTTTGATGCTCATGAATGCTGACACTTGGCATGCTCTGCATAGCTCCTAGTAACTCATTCAGGCCCACCACAATCTTCTTTGAAGCCAATAAGAGAAACCTATGGATGTTGACACTTGTCAGCTTCAACTGAGCCCTATAGGGGACATGTGGCACATTTTGCTGCTCCTAAAAAGCATGTCAAAGACTTTCACTATTGCCACTTGGTGCCTTCTACACTCTGGCTTTACTGGTGTAAAATTTGACATTTGCACACCTGTCATCACTGAAAACCCAATGGCTAGTTTATGTGCTTAATTTTGATAGTTTTTGGGAAATTGCCATCCTTGGCAAAATCCTTCAAGTCCTTTGGCCGGATTTTTTATGGACTTTCTACTTCAGGCTTTTCTTGTGGACAAAAAGTCTACAAGAATTGTCCCAGTCTTTGTCTTTTGTCTTTCAGGCTCTTTGGTCTAAACTAGCGGCCTCTTTGAACTGAGCTTCCCTTGAATTCCTTTGGGCCTTTTGTCTGAAGGAAATCCTTTGGATAAAAGGTCTGAAAGAATTTGACCTTAACTCTTTTGGCACTTTTGAAATTGCTTTGGTTTCCCCTTTAAAACACTCCTACCCTCTGCAAGGGCTTTTGAACCTAGCACTACCCTCTGCAAGGGCATTTGAACCTAGCACTACCCTTTGGCTTTGGGACACACCCTTGAACCAAGCCATTGAACCAACCCATTGAACCAAAAATTGGTTTAATGGTTCAATGGTTCAAGACTATGCACCAAGCTACTTGAACTAAACTGATGATCTAATGACATTGAACTAAGTGATTGAACCGATGGATTTAACCAACACATTGAACCAAGAAATTGAATTGACACATTAAACCAACACATTAAAATAAGTAATTGAACTAGTTCAACAGTTCAATGTTGCACGCTGAGCCCATTGAACTTTGTCAATTAACTATCTGATTGAACTAGAAACTGCTTAAACTGAGCATTGAACCAAGCATTGAACCAATTGGTTGAATTGGTTCAACGATTCAAAGTTGTATGCTGATGAACCCATCAAAGTGTTGGACTAACTGAATTGAACCAAGGCTGATGAACTTTGCATTGAACTTTGCCGATTAAACTAGCGAATGAACAAGTTCATGAACCAAGGCTGATGAACTTGGGTGATGAACCCATGCAACCCAAAAATGAAATGGCCTAGAATAGCAGGGACAGAAGGGGACTAATTTTTGGCCCATTGGGCAAAAATGGTCAATAAATTGGTGACTCCCAGGGGAAGCATGCCTATTGTGCTTAAAGACTAGTTGCCTTGTAGTCCATTGGGCACAGAGTCAAAATTTAGCTTTGAAGAAAGGTTAGTAACAACCCCAAAGGTCCAAGAATCAAACATGAAGCTTTTACCCCACACATAAAGGAAAACACACACAAGGCTAAAACACTACCTGTGCAAACTGCACTTAGGGAAAGTAGGAAAAGAAACTGAAAACAAACTACTATATATAGCTAACCAGGAAAATTTGCTTCCCTCCTAGATCAAAGGGAAAACTTCTTAAGTCCCCTTCCTAGCAAGAGGACTTATGGTGCTAGGTAAGTAGCTAAATGAAAAAGAGAGTTGGTGATGTGCTCCTCTTGCCTGTCACTTGGATTGGCTTGCATCCAAGTGGATCAGATTCAAACATACTCCCAACATATGTGTACTCTACTTATTCTTGGAAGCTTGTTTAATGTTGGTCCTTCATGCTGGTGCATTTTACCAAGAAATCAATGGTTATTGGCTCATCACCATAAGCCCTTTGATATGTATAGCTCTCTTTTAGTGCATCATGGTCTGACTTGTTTCTTTTTGCCTCGTTGAAGACTCTGTCAGACTCATCCTCTGCTTCCTCTTGGCCTTCTTGAAGAAGGGTGATAGTTGTGATGTCTGAAATGGAATCACAAACTGATTACTCATCCCACAGAACATCACCTCTCTGTTCAAATCTCTCTTCTTCAAGGCTTTCCTCCAGGAAGACAAACCTCTCCTTTTCCTCCTCAAAGGTTAGGATCTCTAGATGTTCAAAGGTATCCTCTTGATCCTCCTCCAACTCAAGCTCTTCAACATAGTCATCCTCCTCATCAAAATAGTAAGGAAGTTCATCAAATAGAGGGGAAGAGAGCTCACCATGCTTTTGTTCCTCCTCATACTGTTGGAACATCTACATGTATGTGTGATCTACATCTTCTCCATTAATGATGAAGTCTTCACAAGGAGCATTGATGATGATTTCTTCTTTGTTGTCATTCATGATAGCCTCTTGGGAAACTATAGCTTGGATCTTTTACTCCTCACTCACCTCCTATAGAATAGGTTCTTCCTTGAGAAGGGATGAAGTGGGAAAACCATGTGGAAGAGGAGGCAGTCCTTGAGCTAGAATCGAATGATTTTCCTCCTTCCATCTAGCTAGCACTTCATCAATATCAGGTGTGGCCTGATATCTCTCTTGGGGATGTGTAGATGGGGTGTGTTCAGACATAAAATATACCATTGGATCTGAACTATTCATTTCACACTGGTTGAGGAATCTCTCTTTGGATTCCAACTCTGCAATTCTCCTAGCCATATCATCATGGAAGTGCCTTTCATGGAGGTCACCATCATCATCATGAGTAGGAGCAGCCTCAACTTCTTCAAGGTTTTGAAAAAAAACTTTCTTTTCCTCTTTCCTACCCCATGATTCTACTATTTCCCCCAGTTTAGGATCTCAAAATTGGAAATTTTCTCTTATGAATAGGCAACAACTATGTTTTCTCCAAGGTCCTGGGGCTCCTCCACAAGGTCTGGAAGTTTGAACTCTCTTTCATGAAGCAAACTCATCCTAGCCTCTAAATATTTAATTTGTTTGGCTAGATTATCCTAAAAGAGTCTTTCTTAGAGGTCACCAGCATCATCCTCTTCAAGGCTCTAAGCTAGTTCATGGCATTCCTTACTCCAACTCAGAATCTACACATCATGGTGAAAAACATGGGGAGGTTGAGGAATGTTAGGAAGAGACTATTAATGCATCAGAAAAGTCTCTAAAAGAGGGATGTGTTGGCTCGTGGTATTCCCCCCAATGGAAGATTCACAATATAAGGAATTGAGAAGATTGATCTCCATAGGGGGTTGCTCTGATGCCCTTTGATGTTGGAAAGCTAGGTGCACAAGATTGAGAGCAGATGCATCAAATGAGCTGGAGTGAGCAAGTGCTATCTGATAGAAAGTATTTGGTGCACAAGAGGGGGCTTTCTTTAGAATAGGAAGGGGCACATAGGGCTGACTACTTTTAATAAATGGATTTATCCATTTTGCTACCTCCTCCTCCATGGATTGCAAGGCTTGATCTTGCCTAAACAAACACTCCTCTTTATACATTAGCTCCTGCTGATATCCATAATGCTCTTCTAGTCTATCAATCTCTAGCGTCTACTTCTCAAACTCCAAGGCCACTTCCCTTAGCATTGCATGGCAACTAGGAGAGATGTTTGAGGGGATTGCATAAATATTTGGAGCCTGATCATAGTCATATGAAGGAATACAAGGTCCATGATTTTGTGCAAAATAATTATACATATAAAGGTGATTTCTAATGGCACCAGACTACTTAACTAGCTGATTCAACTTAGAGTCACCATTGGTCTTGATGTAAAAGCCTCCAAAGGCTGGTTGGTTGAAGAACACATAAAAAATTCTTCAACTCTATGGACACAACTTGTCCTAGTTGATCCCATTGGGCATGCCAAAAACTTTTGATGCAGTGGATTGCACCCAAGGCAGGAAGCTGAGCTCCTGCCTTCCACACGCAACAATGGAAACTCCCCTCTCACCTATGGGACCAATGAAGCTGGAGGGGAGAGTCTCTAGATGAGGGCTAGCTCCCTCTGATGTATCTTTCATGTTCTAGTTTCTCCTACTGCTAACGAATAAAATGAAAAATGGGGGGGATGAAAAGGGAGAGAGAGATGCTGAAAATAGAACCTAACCTAAAAAGGGAAAAGGTGATACACCAAAAAAGTGTGATCTACTCCACCTGAACATACACTTTCCATTGAGAACTAGCTCCCATACACTTCATCTGACATGAGAAAACCTTTTGCATTAGTGGGTCAGGGGTCCGTGGAGATATAGGGAGGAAATAACTACTAGAGGCATTCTGAGACACACTGCAGCAGCCTATTCACTTCACCTATACTCCTCTAGGGACACTTATGATAGACCTATAAAAGGAAACTCAAAAATGCACTAGACATGCTGAAATCATTCTACAAAAGCATTAAGAAAATGACTTAACATAAAATCAAGGCATAGACACATACTAAAGATGCAAAACTCAGAATGGAGGTAAAAATGCTATGTTTCAATTCAAGGTAAAATTTTGGCAACTCTACCTTACAAGCCTGAGAGATTTTTGGGTAGAGTTTTGCCTTAAGGCTGAGAGTTGATCCTTTTCTCAAAAGAGAATTTTACAATATATAGAAAGAGGAAGATAACTTGACACTCCTTGGGAAAGATTTTGGCACCCTTTTACAAGTGACCCATGTGCCTTTTAAGCATTAGCATGAGGAAGCCACTTGAAGATAATGCTATGTCAGCTCCTATCAAGATTCAAAATTATGAGCCACACCGTTTTCCTACTCATCAATGCATAATGAAGAAAAATGGGTCACATTGTTCACTATTTATGCCTCTTGATGATCGCATGGCACGTAATATGTCAACCACTAGAATAACTCCTTAAGTCGACACTTTCCTGTGCCACTTAGATCACTTTATCTATTTCTACATTTGGTTACTTTGCCTCCTCTGGCTCTTTTTGCTACTCCTTTGGCTCTTTTTGCTAAGAGCGCATCTGCTTTTAACATGTGTCATAGTCCACTGCTTGGATACTTAGAAGACACTTTGAAACATAGTTGCTAACATGTGGCAGCTTCTATCGAGCTGATAATGGGACATGGTAGCATCTACTTACCTCAGAGGGTTTAGAAGTATTTTTTGAGATTCCTATGGAAGGCAACAAGTGGCCACTTCTGCAAATCCTTTAGCTACCTTAGAAAAAAATTTAGGCCCTTTTTTGATGCTCATAGACGCTGACACTTGGCATGCTCCTCATAACTCCTAGAAACTCATTCGGGCCTACCACAGTCTTCTTTGAAGCCAATAGGAGAAACCCATAGATGTTGACACTTGTTGGCTTTTGTTGAGCCCTATAGGGGACATGTGGCATGTTCTACTGCTCCTAAAAAGCATGTCAAAGACTTTTGTTGTTACCACTTGGTGCCTTCTGCACTCTACCTTTCCTAGTGTAAAATTTGATGTTTACGCACCTTTCATCACTAAAAACCCAATGGATAGTTTGCATGCTTAATTTTGATGGTTTTCAAGATGTCACCATCCTTGGAAAAATCCTTTGGGTCCTTTGGTAGGCTTTTCTATAGACTTTTTGCTTCAGGCTTTTCCTGCGTATAAAAAGTCTACAAGAATTGTCTTGATCTTTGTCTTTTGTCTTTCAAGCTCTTTGGTTTGAACTGGTGGTCACTTTGAACTGAGCTTCCCCCATATTCCTTTGAGCCTTTTGTCTGAAGGAAATCCTTTAGACAAAAGGCCTGAAAGAATTTAGCCTTAAGTCTTTTGGCACTTTTGAAATTGCTTTGGTTTCCCCTTTGAAACGCTCCCTTCCCTTTAAAAGGGCTTATGAACCTAGCACTTCCCTCTACAAGGGAATTTTAACCTAGCACTACCCTTCAGCTTTAGGGCACACCCTTGAACTAAACCATTGAACCAAAAATTGGTTCAACGGTTCAATGGTTCAAGATTACGTGCCGAGCCGCTTGAACTAAAATGATGATCCAATGACATTGAACCAAGTGATTAAACTAACGCATTGAACCAATGTGTTAAACCAAGTGATTAAATTGGTTCAACGGTTAAACACTGTGTGCTGAGCCTATTGAACTTTGTTGATTAACCATTTGATTAAACTAGAAACCACTTGAATTGAGCTTTAAACCAAGCCATTGAACCAATTGGTTGAACCAATTCAATAGTTAAAATCTATGCACCAATGAACCCATCAAAGTGTTGGACCAACTAAATTGAACCAAGGCCGATGAACTTTGCGTTGAACTTTGCCAATTGACCTAGTGAATGAACCAGTTCATGAACCAAGGCTGATGAACTTGGGTGATGAACTCATGCAACCTGAAAATGAAATGGCCTAGAATAGCAGGGATAGAAGGGGACCGATTTTTGGCCCATTGGGCAAAAAATGGTCAACAATAAGGACTTCCCAAAACCACACCACAAATTTCCAATGGAAAAACATTTAGATGAACCTCATCAATGAACTTGTTAGTAATGGCAAATCTAAATCTACAAGTTTGTGTTACCTGTAATTTTAAATCATCACAAACCCAGCCCAAGGGCTAAGTCTTAGGATTTAGTTTGGGTTGAAGTCCCACTTTCTTCACAACCTCCTCTAAAATTATATTAGCTTGAGACCCACTATAAAATAGAGTGTTTATTTTATTATGTTTAGAAACAACTCTAAGGTGGAAAATCTGATTTCTTTTCTTCGCATCATGCATAAATTATTGTTTAGAGGAAGATGAAACATTAGATGAACTAGTGATAAAACAAGAGGAAGAATTAAAACCTTGTAAACTCATGGCCATGATCTTGGTCTCATCACCAAAATTGGATCCAAGATCATGCACCACATTATTGGTTTTTTTCTCTTTTCCTTCTTATTATTTAACCATTTAAGTTTTAATTTTGGATGTAATTTACAACACTTAGATTCATCATGATTTTTATTTCAGTGATTAAAAAATGGATTTTCATCTTTGTTTTTAACTATGTAAGTCATTTTCTACTTACATTTACCTTTTAGACCTTTGTCCTTGATTTCATACTTCTTGGGTTTTTACTTAGGAAAGATCTCTTTAGGCATTTTCCCCCTAGATTCCAAGTGAGTACTTGTACACAAACATAATCCAAATTAGTAAGATTTAAAACCAATGTCATATGTCATAGATAACTATACAACCCACTAATATACCTCATCAAAGTCTCCTGTGTGTAAGGAAATATTCAAATGTAAATCTTGCTTCCTAAACTCCTATTTATAATATTGTACACTTTGGACCTTAGGTTGCCTAAGAGTTTTCCAATCTATCATGGCTTGTTGTATGTAGCCCAAAGGATAAAATTGCTTATGTAACATAGAAATGAATTCATTCTAAGAAGAAGTCACATTATCTTGTTTGAAAAAATCCTCTTGTCACTTTTTTCCCATCAAATAGGTGTTTTACCACCCATCTTAAGCATAGCTAACTAGATTTTTGCTCTTTCATATTGAATATTCTAAATCCTACAGTATACATCAATATGCTTGATCCACTTATCCAATTTATCTACATTCAATTCTCCATTAAATATAGGAAACTCAAACTTAATATCAAAATTTAAAGAGGGAAGAGACTCAGATACTTTTAACAGTTTATCATCACTTGCATTAGGAGTTTGAGGAGACCAAGGAATTTCCTCTTCATCTTTACCTTTATTTTATTGCTCAATTTGACTTTGCCTTTCATGATAGAGCTCTTCTATCATGCTTTTAATTTGCTTAAAAGATTGATGAAAGTCTTATTTCTGATCTAATTCCCCTTACATTGGTGTCTCTTGAATTGTATGTCGTATACCTATATTAATATTTTACTATTCCAATTTACCTTCACCATGTCCAGATCTTAACTTGGTTAACATAAACAATCCACTTGTAATCCAAGAATACTATTATCTAGCACAAATCACTAGATTTGACACCAAACTGACCCATTTACGTTATCAAATAATGATCTTAAATAATTTGATAAATAAGATTATTTAAAAAATGGATTTTTAATTATTTATAACTGGATGGATTTTTGCTTATAAATAGGAAAAACTGAACAAAAGTAATAGAGCACAATAACATAAGTTTGTTTATGGGGTTCGATAATTGCCTACATCCTTGGGTCTACTCCAACATGACTGATATATTAAATATCTTGATGAAAAACTTACAATAGCTAAGTACATCAAAATGAATTATCAAAACCATGTGCATCAACATCCTCTACTTAGATAAGATCACATAAATATATGTACTTTGCCTCTTCCATCTTTAATTCCTATCATATGAAGCTAAACACACTCATAAGATCCAAGATATTCTTTACAAATGACACCCCATGCCCTTTTATACTTTTTTCCTCCCATGGGTTAGTGGCCAAGACTTATCCTTTTACCAAAATTGGTTGAAGTTCAAGCCCCTTTGACATTTGCAAAGCCTATGGTTTAGTTTGTTGGGTAAATATTTTGTCGACTAGCTAATTGGTGACCAAAATAGTTCCTATCACCATAGCATAGGGAGATTGGTCATCCAATGTTGCAGGTTTATCACATCCAAAGGGGACAAATCTCTCCTCTCATCAAGGGGAGGTTCCCTATTAAATATGAGGAGCTATATATAATATAAATAAGTAGAAAGTAAGACATAGGGGGTAGGACAAACCATACATCTCTCTTCTTTCAGAGATGATGCTGACAAATAGAGGAGAAATACTGGGTGATGGGGAAGGTGCTTCTCTTCTTTTAGAAGCAACTTTTAGCCAAGAGCCAAATTCCTTCCTAAATAGTAGAAATCCTGGTAAGGCAATAGAAGGCACTTCTCTTCTTTTAAAAGTGCTTGTTCTTGCAAACAATAGGACTCTTTCTAGTAGCAAGTAATCGATAACAGGGTAACCAACATCCTGAAATGTAGCACAAAGTCTCCACCTCGACTGCCCAAAGATTATATTACAAAGGATAATGGGGGCACAAAGTCACCCCAGAATCCTCAACACAAAAAGGAAAGGAAAATACAGACTGAAATCAATTGTGAAATCACAAAGTCTTCTCACAATTGGTTTCAGGACACTTCTTTGTTACCTTTACTGATTCTGTGCACCAAATTAAATGAATAAGGACACCTTTAGATGACATAAGTTAGAACAGCACAATGTCTGGAAAAACCTACTTTCTTATTCAAATAACAAGGAAAATGAAATTACAACCTGAGCTCAAAGTCTCAGTCTTCTTCTTTCAAAATGGGTAGAGTTTCTTTCTTGTAAAAATGAGAAGTCTCTTTTACAAAAAATGAGAGATTACAATATATAGAGCCCTAAGAAAGACTTGGGCACTTGTTTTTCAAAGAATGGCCCATACTGTGCATTCAATGCCTTGAATGTGTTTTCAAGTTTGTCAAAGGACTGCGTTGAAAATAGGGCAGCTGTCTTAACTATTTCATCCCATATGTCTTCTCCTTAATATGGACTATCTGGTCCTTTGCATATTTTTCTTTACTTTATGGAAGAAAATAGGTTGCATCCTTGGTTTGGTGCACTCAGAAGTCTACTCGATCCACTGTTTCACCTTCTAGGAATAACTCTTTTGAAGATATTTCTAATCCTTCGATCTCGCTCCTCTCTTTACTGCTTAAGCACTTGTTTGCTCTTTATAGCCCTTCTTTCCTAAGTCTTTGGGGGGGTCCTTTCTACATCTTTGACAAGTGGCAAGTTCCACTATTATGAAACTCATTATAAACTCACAGAAAATGGAGTCCACGACACATTTTGCCTGAGAAACTCAAAAGGGGAACACAGATGCAAACACTTGTCACGTTCACTGCACTTTGTCTTTTTCCATCAGGTGCTTTTCTACGAGCTTTTCTCTTCAGTCAGGCTTCTCCAACATTGTCTCTTCCTGCTGTAATTTGAGCTATCGAGCTATCTTTTCAACTAGTCACTTGGTTCTTCCTTTGAGTTCTATGCTTTATTTGAATTTCAACGGATATTCCCTTACCTTAAATTTGATGTCTACAGGGACGTCATTGGTTAATTGTTGCTTGAACCATGTTGAACTTTGAACCTATTGAACCATTGAGAGTTCATCGATTCATTGGTT
Organism: Torreya grandis; assembly: GCA_037957365.1. Lineage (NCBI taxonomy): Eukaryota > Viridiplantae > Streptophyta > Pinopsida > Cupressales > Taxaceae > Torreya > Torreya grandis. The sequence continues at coordinate 398,845 of JARHVA010008211.1, forward strand.
CATTCTATCTCTTTGTTCCATCGCTTCCTAGTTCAATCACTTTCATGCTCCTTGGTTGAACCATCCGTTAAACCACCTATTTGCTACTTTTCCTTTGACTGAGGCTACCTTTGAACCTTTGAACCCATGAAGCATTAAACTTTAAACTCTTTTAGTTTAAAGTTCAATCAGTTCATTGGCTTATTCTGTGTCTTGCTTGAACACTACTTCCTTTTCCTTTCTAAGCTTTGGTTGAACCTTTAAAACTTGAACCCGTTGAACCTTTTGGTTCAACGGTTCAATGGTTCATCCGTTGAAGCCCCTTGAACCTTTCAATTAAACCAACCGATTAAACCAACTTTGGTTAAATGGTTCAACGGTTCATTCTTCATTATTTGGCAAAGTCCTTTGTTCTTTTGCACCAAGCGCATTAAACCCATTGAACCTTTGAACCAAGGTGGTTCAAAGTTTAATGGTTCAAGCCTAAGTCCTTTATCATTTGCTAATTGAAATCCTTTTGATTGAATCGAGGCACTGAACCAATCTTGGAAATGATTGAGTGTTAGAAACTTGTTCTTTTGACTGAACTTGCCTACAGAAGCTTTTTTAACCAGTTAAACCCGTGAATCCCCTTTATGGAAAAAGCTTAAAAATGAGGAATTTGAAAGCTCAGAACAAATATTAAGAAGGGGAGAGATAAATTTTGGTCTGTAGGTTGTCCCAAAAAGGAGTGGCATTTTTTGGGGACAACAGTTGGCTCCAGTTGGAGAAGTACCTTCAGTTGCAAAAATTGATTGAAGGGAGTAGAATCCAGAATCTCCAGTGCCTTAGAAGTGTGCAATTGGGCTACGGAATCATGCTACCCAAAAGGAAAGGTTCCAAAAAAAATGAAAACAAAAAGCACAAAATAGAACTAAAGACTATACAAATATACATATGTACGGATGATCTTATTTGATGCCTCAAGATTTGAAGCACTTCAGATGCTGCCCACTGTGAGACAGTGAAAATGATGTGCCATCCTAATAAACCAGCTAGAAACCATTGTCCCCAGAAATGGTGATGGGTGAATGGAACTTTCCACCAGGAAACCAATTTTCTATGTTTTCCTCTTGGCCTTTTCTTCTTCTTGCTCCAAGGCAGGACGTGGTCTTCAAACTAAAAACCATAACTCCTTGCTCTCCTTGCGAAGAGTTCCTCTACCTAATTTTGGAGCATTGTAGTATGGTCCAGTACCATAATTTGCTATCCTAACAACTCAACCTAGCACATGTCTTGATTGTCCCCCTCAGATATCTTAGATTATTCTTTATTTGGGAGGGAGGGTTCCCATGTACTTATGCTGCACTCCACCAATTCTTCTGCTATTTCATCCCTACCTGAAGATTCAAACAAAATTTAGGCTGCATAGGCAGTCGTTTGGGTCTTGACACATTTGACATGATCAATTATGTCAAATGGCTGGATTGGACTAGGCACAGGGGATGGGAGTTCTTATTTTTGGTTTATGGGAGGGGTGAGAGAACTGATCTACGAATTTGAAGTAAAAGGTGTAGAGATGTCTAGGATACTTACTTTCTTAGCAATCACTGAGTCCTTCGACTAGATAGGTAGAGTGGTCTCGCTCTTAGCAATCAAAATTGTAGGCTAAGGTCACTCCTTTATTTCTCCTTTATTAGCTTGTTGAGTTGACTGATTCTGGGACTGGGTGATCACAACATATGATCCCTCGAATGCTCCAACTTTACTTCTGGGTTCATCCTAGTAATCTAGGAAACTGATGTGGGAGTCACTAGCTGACTCTTCTTGATCCTCTGTGAAGAGACCAGCATCATTTCCTTGATTAAACTCAGGTTGGAAAGAGAAATCATGCTTTATTTCCAAATACCCAACTGCTGAGTTGGCTAGAGGTGCTTTAATGGCAAGGTTCCTCTATCAGGGAGGAAGAAGATTGGGTTGCCCTTGATGTGCTTGATTAGGGAATGTCCTCATTGGTGCATCTCTATATGAAGGAGCAGATGACATCCCTTGTGCCATTTGTCTTCTAAGGGCCAGCACTTCATTTGCTAGCTTTTGCACCATTGGATCAGTGGTGACTGCAGGTGAATACTCATAAGATGAAGAGGATTTACCTTTATTTGGATCTTTCCTTATCTTTCCAGATAAGATAAGGTCATCTTCCACCTCAGTGGCCAAGTCTTGAGTAGCTTCAAGGTATATATGTCTAGCTCATCTCAATAAAAAACTCACTTCATGAAGTTGTGAGTTGATGAAGAAACACATGAGATTCTGAGGTGTAGGCTGGGCGATCATGGGAATCCTATGCCTCAGCTTGTTGAACTTGGTAATGAAGTCCCTCATAGGCTCATGGGGATCCTTCTTCATCTATGTGAGCTAGGCTAGCAAAGCATGTGCATCCTCTGCTAGCCTGAACCTGGCTTCAAATTTAGCTTTGATGGTGTCCCAGCCAGTCACTGATCTGGTCTGCAAATGGTAAAACTAGTCTGCAACAGCACTTTGTAGTGTTTCCACAAAAAGCCTGACTGCCACGTCTTCAAATTCCACCCCTATCATGCCACAAGCTATGCTGAAAGCTACAATGTGTTCATCAGGGTAGACTCTTCCATCACCAAAGAATTTGGGGAAATTCTTCCTTGATCTGAGTGGTAGCTCATGCAGGGATGGAGTTAGATTAAGTGGGCCAAATGAGTTACCCTAGGGGCCTTGAACTACCATGATTGGATTATGAAAAATAGTGATAACACATCTGAGAGGAACTACCAAATTATAGGACAAAAATGGAAAAGAAACTGGCCCTGCTTTAGCTTAAAGCTTGAGGCTTCAAACTATGCTTTCTTTCCCAGTAGCTCTGGTTTTGTAGACCAGATAAAATAATGGATATGGAGGATGGTAAGGCTATATAAAAGTGGGTAAAACCCATATGGGAGTTGCCAGACTCTATAATGGATAAGGTGATAATGATAATGGGTAAGACACAGTTGATGTTTCAACCAGAAACTTGAGGTTTCAAATTGCATAAAATGACTGTGTCCCTAGCAGAGTCACCAAAAACTGTTGGGTGAATATTTTTTTGACTAGCTAACTGGTGACCAAAATAGTTCCTATCACCATAGCATAGGGAGATTGGTCATCCAATGTTGCAGGTTTATCACATCTAAAGGGGACAAATCTCTCCTCTCATCATGGGGAGGTTCCCTATTAAATATGCAGAGCTATATATAATATAAATAAGTAGAAAGTAAGACACAGGAGGTAGGACAAACCATCCATCTCTCTTCTTTCAGAGATGATGTTGACAAATAGAGGAGAAATACTGGGTGATGGGGGAGGTGCTTCTCTTCTTTCAGAAGCAACTTTTAGCCAAGAGCCAGATTCCTTCCTAAATAGTAGAAATCTTGGTGAGGTAACAGAAGGCACTTCTCTTCTTTCAGAAGTGCTTGTTCTTGCAAACAACAAGACTCTTTCTGGTAGCAAGTAACTGGTAACAGGGTAACCAATAACCTAAAATGTAGCACAAAGTCTCCACCTCGACTGCCCAAAGAGTATATCACAAAGGATAATGGGGGCACAAAGTCACCCCAAAATCCTCAACACAAAAAGGAAAGGAAAACACAGACTGAAATCAATTGTGAAAGCACAAAGTCTTCTCATAGTTGGTTTCAAGACACTTCTTTGTTACCTTTACTAATTCTGTGCACCAAATTAAATGAATAAGGACACCTTCAGATGACACAAGTCAGAATAGCACAAAGTTTGGAAAAACCTACTTTCTTATTCAAATAACAAGGAAAATGAAATTACAACCTAAGCTCAAAGTCTCAGTCTTCTTCTTTCAAAATGGGCAGAGTTTCATTCTTGTAAAAATGAAAAGTCTCTTTTACAATAAATGAGAGATTACAATATATAGAGCCCCAAGAAAGACTTGGGTGCTTGTTTTTCAAAGAACGGCCCATGCTGTGTATTCAACGCCTTGAATGCATTTTCAAGTTTGTCAAAAGACTGCATTGAAAATAGGGCAGTTGTCTTAACTATTTCATCCCATATGTCTTCTCCTTAATATGGACTATTTGGTCCTTTGCGTATTTGTCTTTACTTTATGGAAGAAAATAGGCCACGTCCTTAGTTTGGTGCACTCAGAAGTCTACTCGATCCACTGTTTCACCCTCTAGGAATAACTCTTTTGAAGATATTTTTGATCCTTCGGTCTCGCTGCTCTCTTTGTTGCTTAAGCACTTCTTTGTTCTTTATATCCCTTCTTGCTTAAGTCTTCAGGGGGTCCTTTCTGCATCTTTGACAAGTGGCAAGTTCCACTATTATGAAACTCATTAGAAACTCATAGAAAATGGAGTCCATGACACATTTTGCCCTAGCAACTCAAAAGGGTAACACGAATGCAAACACTTGTCACATTCGTTGCACTTTGTCTTTTTCCATTGGGCACTTTTTTGTGGGATTTTCTCTTCAGTCGGGCTTCTCTAGCTTTGTCTCTTCCTACTGTAATTTGAGTTATCAGGCTATCTTTCAGCCAGTCCCTTGGTTCTTCCTTTGAGTTTTGTGCTTTATTTGAATTTCAATAGATATTCCCTTACCTTATATTTGACATCTGCAGGGACGTCATTGATTGACTATTGCTTGAACCATGTTAAACTTTGAACCTGTTGAACCACTGAAAGTTCATCGATTCATTGGTTCATTTTGTCTCTTTGTTCCATCACTTCCTGGTTCAATCACTTTCATGCTTCTTGGTTGAACCATCTGTTGAACCACCTATTTGCTACTTTTCCTTTGACTGAGGTTGCCTTTGAACCTTTGAACCCATGAACCATTGAACTTTGAACTCTTTCGATTCAAAGTTCAATCAGTTCATTAGCTTATTCTGTGTCTCGCTCGAACACTGCTTCCTTTTCCTTTCTAAGCTTTGGTTGAACCTTTGAACCTTGAACCCGTTAAACCTTTTGGTTTAATAGTTCAATGGTTCATCCGTTAAGCCCCTTGAATCTTTTGATTGAACCAACTGATTAAACCAACTTTGGTTTAATGGTTCAATGGTTCATTCTTTATTATTTGGCAAAGTCCTTTGTTCTTTTGCACCAAGCGCATTGAACCAACTTGGCCATTAAACCCATTGAACCTTTGAACCAAGGTGGTTCAAAGTTTAATGGTTCAAGCCTAAGTCATTTATCATTTGCTGATTAAAATCCTTTTGATTGAACCGAGGTGCTGAACCAATCCTGGAAACGACTGAGTGTTAGAAACCTATTCTTTTGACTGAACTTGCCTACAGAAGCTTTTTTAACCTGTTGAACCCATGAATCCCCTTTATGGAAAAAGCTTAAAAATGAGGAATTTGAAATCTCAGAACAAATATTAAGAAGGGGAGAGATAAATTTTGGTCTGTAGGTTGTCCCAAAAATGAGTGGCATTTTTTAGGGACAACATAGTTCATATCATTTTGTCCCATATTAGTGATGGGAAGCACTATCAAAAGGTTCAAATAAAGGTAAGGGGAGAAAACCCCTTCCCACACGTTTAGTTATGAAACATTCAACACATTTCCTTATCCCTTTTTTAAATAAAAAGATAAATTTCATATTTAAAGCCCACATACCACGTGGGGTTATGAAAATTGGTGTGTTTATCAATGTAAAAAGGTAATTCAATGGTTACCATGTGTATGCTTGTATCATTAGTCCACTTACCGATATGCCACATCACTTACTTGTTCACTAAGTTTGCCTAGCATTGACTAATATTGACCTATCATGTTGACTTTTGACCAAAACTTTGACCGGTCATAACTTGCACATACGAACTCCATTTTTCAAACTAAAAATGCATCAAAAAGATCTTGATAAGCTCTATGATATGTGAATGGTTTGGGGAAGAATTGAGACCTTTTATGTTTTTACTCCTTTTGCCTTGAACTTCATGCCTAGAGACTAAATAACACAAGTACTTAGAAGGATATTGGATTGGTATTATTTTAGTGGGGGATCCTCCTGGATCATGATAGGAATTGGAGGAGGAGGTGTGGTTGTAAATCTCAATAGAATCTATAAAAAAAAGACTAAAAAATGCTCTAAATAGTGCTGAAACACATGGTGAGCTGCACATAGTGATGCAGATCCCATGAAACATATAGTAGTAAGGTACCACAAATCTTGTCATAAGTGTTAGCCCACTTAATGTACTTTTTATAATTAGTGGGAGTATGAATATATCCATACATGAATGAAATATAATTTTTTCCATTTTTTGTAGAAAGTTGTTCTATGTAAACACACTAAGAAGTATAATTGGTCTTTCCAATAAGACCTATTGGTGTAGAATCAACTCTCCTCATCATAGAATTCATAACTTCACAAAACAATAGTAATAACCTTCTAATAATAAATCATGATCATAAAGAGGATGTCAGGCACAATTGATAATGCATCCAAATGAGCATCAAGTACATGAATCAACATAATGAAAAAATGGGAATGTGCAGAAGAGACACCATATAATACATAACACCATATAATACCCCCTTAAAATTATCAACAGTGACCCCCTCTATAATTTTAAAAATACAATCACAGTCGTATAAATGTCAAACTTAGCTAATAATGTGTCTTGAGTGAATTTCATAAATATGAAAGAATTGGAGGGATGTCAGACTATGTCGATAATGCATCTAAGAGGTATAATATGTGAAAACATAAATTATTTATATAATGCCTAAAAATATGACCAATTCATAGATCATGAAAAAATAAGCACTTTTGAATAATATGGCACTCAAATCTGAGCTATTGATCAAAAGTTATGTGTGTTTAAAAATCTACTTGCATAAAAAAATTAGTGGAAATAGTGTTGGAAATATAATTTTGATCAACTCCTACAAGGAAATTTTATGCATCAAATTTAAAAAGAAAACATTAAGCCTCTATTGATGAAAATTCAAGCATTTTTGGGTTGGAAGTGACCATGGGTTTATTTTTTATATGATCAAGGGCTAAGTTGGGTACTTGCCTCATGTGACCATACCGTATGACCAAGAGGATAAGAGGTTGGATAAGGACTCTCCCCCTTGATGACGTCACTTTATACTATTATGTGATTTAAGTAGTGATGTCACTCCAAAAATATCCCTTTTTTTAATTAATAGTGTCACAAACCCCTATCTTGAAGTTGATAGTTACACACACATTGCAAGGAGTCCATGGCCTTAAAATTGAAGCCTTACTAGACTATCACTACATCTGAGAGTGGATTTTCATCATTGCATGTAGATATGATGTCCTTGATAACTATGGATCTATGGAGGTGTAGGCACATGAAGGGGCATAGGCCTTTAATGATCTACATCACCATAGATTTGATGGCTAGGCTACCGGGACTTGGGCCCCATGGAGACACAAAACATGGCCATTCAAAATTTGCATCACTATGTCATTAATGGCTAGGATAGTGGGCCTTGATCCCTATATAGGAAGGCAGTTTCAAGTCTTTGTTCATACATTCACATCATTCGAGTTTGGGCCAGAAATCCTTGGGCCTCGTGGAAGTGTAAGCTAGAAAGTATATGTCTTTATGCGGAAAAGGGTCCAATTGATGAACCTTTAGGATTATGAAGGCATGAAAATGTGCATGTGCTTATGTAATTTTAAGGTGAAAAAATTAAAATGTGATTATGGTATGTGTCTCCATATATTAGGGGACCTGAAGAAGCTGAAAATTCTTCTAAGTCTCAAATTCTACAGAAAAGTCAACTAAACTAGCCAAAAATGGCAAAAAACCCTACAAGAAGAACTCATAACTATGAAAATCATTTCATCCTTATAAAAAATTGGTAAAGACCCACTTGGTAATATTTAAAACCTATAAATCATTTTCAAATTGAAGATTCTAGCAGTACAAAATTATTTGAAAACTAAGAAACTTCCTGAAACCCTCCAAAAATGGCTGAAAATGGTTATCAAAAAATTAAGTCATGTTTATAGCTAGTCCTACGGTTTTATCAGCCTATGAATCTAATTTCAATGTCTATTTTTATCTAGAGACTCTATCTATAAATATTTGCATGAGTTTTCTAAAAAACCCAACAAACCCTTGAAAATTGAAACCATAGAAAATAACAATAATGCAATGTAAAGATATTAAAAATATTTGAATAGTAAATGGCTATCAGAATGGCTCTAATACCATGTTATATTTCACCATAATCAATTGAACAATGATGTAAAAATAAATAAAATTTAGAGTGAAATATCATAACCTAAAAGAAAAAAGTTCACACAAGAAAAGTTATGCAAAAAAGCATTATTTCATTAAGCATTCAATCATTGAAAAAAGTATTAGCCAGAAATTACATTGGAAGGTTCCTTATATAGGTGTAAAATAGACATGTCCCAACATCCTCATACATGTGGGATTATTTTTAATTAATGACCTTTATTAAAACTAAGTAAACTTGACTAGACCATGTAGACTAAACCCAATGAGACCAAAGTCTACACCAATAGAAACATTATGTCCCTATGAACCTAAGTTGAGTAAGATGAAATTAGTTTAGTGTGAGGAAAGATTGTATGATAATACTCAGCATAAATAAGTATAATATCATCATGATAATACCAAAAGAGGTCAAGAAGGAAGCATGGTAGAATGTATAACATAATTTAAAGGAGAGAAGCAGAAGGTGAAAATTACAAAAGTGAATGAAGGTCATAACCCAACATTGAAGGTAGTCCAAATAAAAGAAGTATACAAAAATAATTAAATAATAATGCTTGTGAGTGGATAATTGAAATAGTTTTTGGTAATTTTTTAAGGTGTAAATCAGTCCTTTGGTGAAGCTACAAAGAGAACTATTGTCAAAGAAGATTTCAAGTCTCAAATCAACTATATATATATATATATATATATATATATATATATATATATATATATATATATATATATATATATATACACCATAGATGAATGTACATATGAAGATAATTTAGTTTTATATCAAACCTTATCCATTATAAGTAGGCCATGGGATCCAAGAGTGTATAAGCTAAAATGTTTGATTAGTTTATAATGACAAGTACAAGAGTAGCAATAAAGACCTCATGAGTAGGAGATCATGAATAAGTTTTGCTCTTTGAGAGTCTAATGTAGGTGCATATGTGTAGGAGTTTCAATTTTTTATGTTTTGATCTTATATAGGTAAATTAATTCATATTTCGTCAATAATAATCTTTTTGTGTGCTTCACTTTCTTTGTAAAGGTTATTTTGGATTGTTTTCTAGTTTTCCCACTAAAATTTGTAATTCAAAAATATTAAATCTTGTTAATGCATTTATAAGGGCCTTTTCATGTCCTAAATAAAGATGTTTGTCATGATATTGTTTTTAATGGTATTATAAAGTCTTGGAATGTTTTTAAATAATTTTCATGACTTAACTACCAAGTTCTTATATTAAACTAGTTTGTGATCAATTATTGGGTTAAGTTAACTAGTAGTTAGGAAGTTAGAGATTGATATAATGAAGGAGAAATAATTGGAATTAGATGATATTAAAATAAGATTGATAATATGTCTGTGTGTGTGTGTGTGCATGCGTGTGTGTGTGCATGTGTGTGTGTGTGTGCGTGCATGTACGTGTGTGTGTGCGTGTGCGTGTGCATGTGCGTGTGCATGTGTATGTGCATGTGCATGTGTGTGTGCATGTGCGTGTGCACGTGTGTGTGTGTGTGTGTTTGTGTAGGAGGAGGAGGATATAATACAATAAATTAAGTTTAATAAAACTCCAGGATTTGGAGAAAAGAAAAGAGAAAAGTTTGTAAAATAGGGAAGAAGATAGGGTTGTGTAATGTCTACACTTAAAATCAATGAAAATAATGTGTTATTGAGACCCATATTTAAATTTATATGTTTAACCCCATGAAATTTAGTATTTTTTTAAACCACATTCATTTCTTTGGAAGGGTATTATTGTGTGTTGCAGGTGAGAAAACACAATACAAGCTAATACAATCAAGAAAAGGCATATCTACAGTCAAAGAATGTTTTTTTAATCATGTTTTAGGATTTATCCAAATGAAAATATGAATGATAAAGTATTAAATATGTGTGTATATTATCTTTCCATAAAAAATTACAAAAATAACTTAATAATTTGAATTTCTATTCATTTTATGCTTGATGTTATACACAGTCAAAGACAAGGTTTTTTACAATCATAAAAAGTTATTTTTTATCACTTTAAGGATTTTTCAATGTGTTTAAGTGATTTAAAGAGGATTATAATGGTTTATAATACCTTTTAAAATTTTAAATATTCAAAAATAGTTCACCAAATTTTAATTATCAATTTTTGAATGCTCTCATCCTATGTACATGCCTATTAGGGTTTTGAGCACAAAAATCACTATATATAGAAATTTAACCCTTAAAATTTATTGAAAATTTGTATAAAGGTTAAATATGATGTTTTTTAAATTTTATGTTTGGTTTAAATAATATTTTAAACCTGAAGGAGGAGATATCTTAAAATATCAGACTTGTGGATTTTGGAAACCTAAAAAACTCTGATTTTAGCATATTAAAACCACTTTATATTCTAAATAAATGAACCAAAATATAAAAAAAACAATTATAGGGTTAAAATGAGATTTATTTGAGCTATTAATTTTTTTTCATGATTTTAGGGTTCCCATAGAGAGATATATTGTCAAAATACAATTAGTAAGCTTGTAGGTGAGGGTTTTAAGAGGGTTTATCGTGACTAAAAATACATATCTTATAAATGATAAATATAAATCATTTAAAATTTTATTTAAATATATGTAAGGTTATTTTTTATGTGTTTTAGGTGTTTATATTTCTAAAATATCTCTTGATATAAAAGTTTATCAAATACTTAGTCTGTAGGCCTAAAAACTAGACCTAGAAAGCCCTGTTTTGTGTTTTCTTGTATTCTCAAGGTTGGAAGAAGGTAAAAATGAATATGATAAGTTTATTTAAAATAAATTAAATGTGGTTAATTATTTTATAGCATTAAAACTCATTTTTTTCTTAATTTTTCTTAAATAATATTCAATAAGGCTTGTAGGCCTAATTATCTCATTCAAGCAAAGTTGTAAGCTGATTCGTCCTTTACCCATTACCATCAAAAAATGATATATTTTATGGTATCACATTAATTATATATTTTGATTTATTAAATATAATATAATTCAAATATTTAAAATTTAATGGCAATTTTTTTTCATTAATTGGTATTTTATAAGAGTCATTTTAGAAACATCACAATAAATTTATTTCTAGACGTAGAGATATACCATGTATCACATGTTGATTCTTGGATACATGTCAATATGCTTGGTTAAACATGTAATTAATTTCATTTATATTATAAAAATGGAAATTTTATCTCAACATTCAATATTTTGTCACAAGTGGAAGGTCAATCATTTCATCTTCCCTAATTTTTATTCTCCACTCTTGTAATTAACAAGAACCATGGAGATAAATATTCAACCCAAATTAGAAATTAGGTATTATTTGGACTTGGTTTGGGTAAATTGTAAACTAAAAAAGAGAGGGCTTGTAAGGAAGTGAGGGAGTGTAACTTACAAGATAATTTAAATAATATTCCATAAGTCAAGATAGTGATAGAATGTGTGTTGAATAATAAACTGTGTGTGTTTGGAATTAGTGTTACATCCCCATTATTCACCAATAAAACTTGTTAGATTTTCCATGGATATCTATAGATGACATTAAAATTTGGCTATTTTTAACTAAGCTTAAATATATACTGATATGGGGCAGTAGGATATTGCTTACATTACATGTTCACACTGTTATGAGTTAGTTATAAGTATATGTTTACTTTATGATCATGTTAATTTTTCATTTCATATATATTTTATGATGAATGTATATCATGACTATTATGACCTAACTACCTGATTTTTTGTGAGATGGATGTAGAAAAAATCATCCCTTAGAGAGAACATCATCGAAGAAGGTGACATAGATTGAGATATCAGAGGATGATAGAGAAATAGATCGGTGCCCTATACACAAAATAGACAACTAGCACATGATTAAATATGTAATTTAATGGTTATCAAAATGTGTTTAATGCCATTTGCATTAGATAGTTGTTTATACTTTGTTTTCTAAGCATAGTTTAATGGTTTGTGGAATTATCTTATGTGTGGCCACAAATATTTTAAGATTTGCTTTATTAGACTAATTTGGATTATTAGTCTATAATTTAATAATTAAATTATCATGACAATTTGAAATGATAATTAATTAATATATTGATTATTATAAATTTGAGTAAAAAGAAATAGAATTTTGTAAATCTAGAAATTTCCATTGAGAAGGAAAATGGTAAAATAAAAAGAAAAGAGGGAATTAATAAAAGGCCATAAAAATAAAAACAATTAAAAAGAAGAAAATATCATTAAAAAAATTAAAATAAAAGTGATAATTTTAAAAGAAATAAATAATATTAAAAGGGAGAAAGCATTTTTTTATTCCAAAAAAAAAAAGAGAAAATCTTTAAAACAAGGATTACGCCTATTTGTTGGGGGTTGGGAGTGGGGCGGCTAGGGGGTAGGGCACAGGGAATTAAGAAGGAAATTAGTCTTTTTTTGTGAGAACAAAAAAAATAAGGAAAGTGTGTAGAGGAGTTGAAAGGATTAACCATTCCAATCACTTTTACCGGGTTGAGAAGTCATTAAATTCTATGTAGAATTTAATAAAAATTATGACTGAAATACTGTAGTAAGAATATATACAAAATTTTATATACATCTTATAGTAACCAATGAACTAAACATAGGTATGAACAAAAAAAATTATACATATAAAAAAATAAAAATAAAAAGTGATAAATATATACCAAGAGTTTTGGAAATTAGTGATTCAAGAATAGAGAAACATTTTATATATTGTAGAATTACAACGATCTAGAGGTTTTAAATTGTAAAACATTTAAACAAAATACAAAATAGATTTTTCAGCCCAATAGCATAAAACCTAACATACTATAATATTATATCATGATTCTTATACCTATGATTTGCTGATATATTTGCTGATAGTACAATTTTTTCTTCAATAATATTTATTAATATTATGTAATAAAATCTATCAACGATGTGTATTCAATATTATATCATGATGTAATGCAAAGCAAATGTTAGATTTTGCTAATGGAATTATTTTAATATGGGATGTAAAATCATTGATATTAAATGCCGCATCATCTTCTCATGTAATATTAGCATATGCTAAGAATTTATTAAAATCCTTATATGTATATATTAATGAAGAGTAAGGCATCGAATTAAATACTGAATAGATGCTTATTTTTCCTTAGTTTCCTTTTACATACTATGTATAGTACAATAGATGAAACATTGGTAGGATCATTCATTATTATGCTTAGAAATATTGTATTTAAAGATCTTATCAACATAGAGATGGTAAATAATAAGATGAAATTAATTCCTCTACAATTCTTTACATTTTGTAAAATTTACATCTAAAATTTCCACTACAAGTCAAAAATTATTTTCAACATTGTAAATTGAACGCCCTAGTTATATAATAAACTATTTCCAAGTAATTATGATGTAGAAATGTTGACCCTTGAGGAAACATAGAATAGTAAGTATCTTAAACAGTTGGTAGGGGAATGAAATGTTGAAAATATTCATTGTACTTGGCATTAAAAATGGTGAGATAAAACATCTTCTCTTGAAGTCAAAGAGTTTTACATGTTTAATGAGTTTGCTTTGTGATCTCTCATACGGTTGTACCAATTGAATCCCAGTGAATATGTGGGGAAGCTTCATCTATTAAAATTTTGGTAGTTTTAAGAATGTAGTGAAACTTTGAATAAATCACTTTTTAGATTCTATTACGATCATTAGCTAAGAATCCCAAACATTGGTGGATTTTAACTGAGTGTAGGAATGTAGTGAATTTTATAAATCCTAGCTATCACTACTTGGAGAATCAATACCATGAATGTATCTTAGATAGAGAATGGTGAATATCTCTACTTTTATAATATTGTGTGTATGTGTGTAAATTATACCAAACACTTGTGTCTTAAGATGTGGTAAGGACATATTAGTCTACATGTTTAATTTATGATGAATAAAATGATATTTTAAACTATATATTTATGATTGCTCTGCATTTATTTGTGGACATTTACTATGATCCCTCTATTCCTCAAAATAATGGGTTATAACTTAATAAGGATGTGAAAATCTGATGTCATGGCATATCTATGAAAGTTAATAAGGAATCATTGTATCTTAATGCTTATTGTATATTATTATAACCTTATGTATAATGCTTTACCTATGTATAGTGTGGAGTATAAAATGTAATCTTTCATTAATCTGTAATAACCTTGATATGCTTATCATATAATTTGGATTATAAGAACCCATAATATAGGTACGTTTATACTTGAACAAAAGGGTGAGCTTCATTAAATATAATTCTTCAGGTGAGTGTAAACTATAAAAATATACTTAATAGAGACTTATGTGCATAATAACATCATGAAAGGGGATCTTGATCTTATGTTTTGACTTGGATGGTTGATAGGATCATATCCATTTAATGTATAATAAAGGTTATGAGATGATTGACACACTTGAACCATAGTTGTATGTACTTATATTTTTAGAAATATTGCCACCTAAAGAATATTTGGGTATTAGGAAATATAAAATATAAAATTGGTCACAGAAACCAAAAGTTATGAAACTATACCAAATAAGTACTAGGCTCCTAAATTAACATTTAAAGGTAGATGCATATTTATAACCTGGCATGGATCTTGTTTTATAATATAAATGAATAGTGGAGAAATATTTACATAGCATTGGAATAACTACTTGTGGTGCATAATATACAAATGCTTATACATAGGGATTGTAATTATAGTCTAAAATATGGCTTAATTAAGTCATTAAGCTCTCAAAAACAATAAACTATAACCCTTTATAATAGTCTCCTAGAAAAGTAGAATGAGATGTTTAACTAAATATTGTAATGGGTTTTATGAATTCTTTATTTATCTATAAATGATTGGTTGTTAGTTATATATTGAGTACATGGGTGTAGTATATGATTAGAAGAGTGGTTAGTTATATCTAACATATAATGGTGCATTATGAGGTGTGTTTATAGATATGTTACTTTGAATATTGGTAAGCAAAATAAACTAAGAGTATACCTGGATGGTATAACCCCACACTTAATTGTTATTATGTATGTAATCATTTGATTATTGAAATTTTAAGTTTGGATTATGTGTTATTATGTAGTTGGAAACTTATGATATTATAGGATATCATAGAGTACTATAGTATAAAATTATGTATAGCCAAACGGTACATACTATAATTATTATATCCAAACTCATATCTACATTTGATTGATTATATGTATGCATGTTTGATATTCTTATGAATAGTATGGTTGTGACAATTAAAAGGACTTTATGCATGTGTGTATACAACCTTGAGAGTTTAATGAATGTTATGATAGTATATTATTGTGTTTCATGGGAACTATGATTTGTTTGATAAAATCTAGTTGCTTGAACATAAGTTGTGTTTTCATGTAGTTATGACTACTTTATTATGATGATTATGGAAAACTAGTAGTTATGTCTTAGAATACTAGTCTATGGTAATATGGGCTATCATAGGATGTATTATGTTTGGAAACTAATTGTATTAGTGAAAATTTGTAGTTAAATATATATTTACTTAGATGGTATAAACTATAGTCATTATTTCTAGTTTGAGATAGAAATTAATGTAAGATTCATTCATACCTTTGATGAAATAAATGTATGCTTTGGTTACTCCTATGTTTAGCATGTTATATGATGTACTTTTTAGTAAGATGTAAATGAATCTTGTGGTTGAATTTTATTTGACCAATGTGCATTACTGATATGGAGTAAGGAATGAGATGGACTTTAGTGGCTTACTAGTGTCACAATGACATATGAAGGCAATCCAATCAAGTGGTTTGTATTAATTTGATTGATATAGATTATTATTATTTATTATTTATAAAACTTTGGCTTAAATTATTTTTAGTGAGACATTATCATTTCATGAGTATGATTTACATGTTTATGTGATATCTTATAATAGAATAGTTTTTTATGATACATTGCATGTTTATTATATAAATCATACATCACATGAGTATTCACTTATCTCTCTAGATTCCCATATCGTCACTATATACTCATCTATGAAGGGAAGGTCATTTCTTGAAGGTATTAGTGCTAGGGATTGTTGGTCTATGGATGGTGTGGAAAAGTTATTGGATGATGCTCTCCCTCCCCATAGTAGTACTAATTATCAAGATGACACTTGACATTACCATAGATACTTGAGTTCAAGAACTACACTTCAGGGAAGCCATGTATCTTATATTTACATTGTATTATATTTTACTTATTATATAATAATGTCTTGAAGAGTTGTAACTACTTATTGTTATATATTAGAAGTGGTGGATGTAGACTTATTTTAGTTGTAGCTAAATTAATGTGATTACTTTCTATATTTGCACTATGACATGGACTTTCATGATATTCGAGATCACTGATATGTGATGTATTCTACTTGTTGCTATTATCACCTTGAGTATTTATTTTGGTCTCTGTAGATCCTCATGGTATAATCTATTTTTGGTATACACGTTTAATTAAAAAAAATCATGTATTTATATGTCTAACCCAATTGGATTATTACAATTAAATTATGTTTTGAAATCACATAAATCCCATGAATGCCAAAATTGTGATGTTTTTAAGGTGTGTGTGTGTGTGTGTGTGTGTGTGTGTGTGTGTGTGTGTGTGTGTGTGTGTGTGTGTGTGTGTGTGTGTGTGTGTGATGTAATGCATTTTATGAGATTAATGAATAATGTCATGTTTTTACAAGAATTTTATGTGTTTTTTTTTGTACTTTAATTAGCAGTCAGTTTATGGTTATTAATTTGACTTGATTTTGTATCCTTATTTATAAGATAAATCTCAGTCATTTTTCAATGAACAATTTAACATGTACTCTACCTCTACTGACAAATCCCTTTATGGTTTCTAAAAAGGAACAGAGTAAAATAATTTCACTTAAGGAATATAATTCATAATTGTTAGGAATCTAGAACATAAAGCTCTGATACCACTTGATCAGGATTAGGAGCCCAATTGATTACCTTGTATAAGCAACTAAACACAGAATTTAACCAGAAGTAACAAGTAACAAAGAATTCAGTAACAACACAGAATTTGAGAGACAATACAATCTTGTATTAAACTCATCTAGAAAAAAATACAATAAAGAAGATGCCACACTCTTCTCACACCTCTAAGGCTTCCCACACCTCTAGGGCTCCCAGTAATTCTCAATCAAGAGTTCTCTCTCTCAATTATGGTCACAACAACCAACTCAAACACAGAGTTGTTGTTCACCTCCAACCAGTTAGTAACAATATTGCCAGTACACAAGTGCTCAAAGTACTTCAAGTAGATCTCCCATGAACTTGTAACAACATACAAATCAAATGATCTTACTTACCATGTAGATCTAATATGATCATGCACAACCTGCAGATCAACTTGATCTTACAATTGGAAGGATCTCTTCCTTGTCCTTAATTACAATATAGCCCCATTAGTCTATTATATAGATCCCATGCAAAAAATAATTAGACACGCAACTCAAGACTAAAATTAGCCTTTTACATGCAAACAATTGGTTTTTTAACAAACCATTCGTGAACTAACAGTTTTGGAACCACACAGGTGACTGACATCGATCATTGTCTGTCTGGAGATGACCGATGTCGGCCAATCTCTAACTGATGTCGATAGCTTCCTATCCACCCTTGACCGATGTTGGTTGGCCTGACCAACGCTAGTGACTGTGACACTCAGCAACTTCTCCATGTTTGCATATAGTGAAGCTTTTAGTTCCACAACCTAACAATCTCCCACTTGGAGATTAACAGCTGCACCTATACATGTACATCATCTAATTTGTTTCCTAGCTTATATGCCTCTTCAAGCTCAATCTTGAAGACCAACCACCACACACCTTGTGGTGCAACACCTATCATCCAAGTCCCTTGCCACATCTGATTCTACATACCCATGTAGAGAAGTGCTTGACCCTGCATCGCATGTATACCTACTATTGGTCCCTCTCAGATACCTGAGAATCCACTGAATTGCTTTCTAGTGCTTATTTTCTAAATTGACCCCAAAATTTTTGATAACACCCACTGCTTGGGCAAACTTAGGTCTAGTACATACCATGCACTTAACCTCATTATGTGAATTGGGACACTGTTCTATGAACTGTCCATCCATTAGTGTACAAACTGGTTATGCATCCCACATCTTAAACCTTGCCACTACCTTATTCACACAATCATCTTGAGATAAAATCAACCTGTGACCTTCCATGTCTCTAGATATACTTATGCCAAAGAGTCTTGCTGCTCCCAAATTCCTGATGACATACCTCTGAACTAACTTTACCTTTAGCTCGGCAACTCCCTGCATGTGTGACCCTGAAACAAGCATACACACCACATACAATAAAAATATAATGTAGCTAATATTATCCAACTTGGTAAAGAAATCATAATGGTTAAACCTCCATTATCCTGTAGCTTTCTCAAGACCATATACCCTGGCCTTCTGTCTCATGTGTCCATTCTCTCTCTTCTTTGACTTGGGAATCCGTTCATCTCTCAGTGCTTTCTCTCTGGCTGGTAACTCTACCAAATCTCCCATTTGGTTCTCTTCCAAAGAATTCATGCCATGCTCCCACTATTTCCTATATTCTACCTGCTCTGCTTCTTTAAAACTTCCTAGTTCTTGACCATCATTGAGCAATAAGTAATCAAAAGAAGGGGAACAATGAATTTGAGGCTTACTTACACTTTCAATCCTCCTAATGGAAATTTGAGACTCTTTAATAGCTTGCTATCCACCCAAAATCCATTCTGATAGTGACTATCATCAATCACCCATTAGTTTGAATCTGATCGATGTTGGTTCCATGCGACTGACCTGACTGTCAATGTCAGTTCCCTGACCGACATTGATCTTAACTTGCCTGACACCACCGACTCTAGTCTACACATGATCAACATTGATACTTATCTGTTTGACATCAGTTCTACCTGACCGACGTCGGTACCTATGTTTACCTATGAGCAATGACTTTTTACCCATGAGCTTACTTTGAATCATTCCCTTGTTCAAACTACCCTGCTCAAAATTCTTTAGCCCCTGTGACTGATCTCTATCCATCATCTCCTCCTTGAACACCAAGGATTTTTTATTCTTGTCAAAAACATCAAATTTCCTCTTTGTGTAATAAACCCAATCCTTTCTTGTAGCTTTGGTATCAAAAAACCTCACTTTCTTATGTTGCTTACAAAAATCTTGATCTATGCTATCTAGATCTGAACTCTTACCCTTTGACTCAAGAACATGCATCTCCTTCTTATTCATGTGACCAAGCCTATGAAGCCACATCTTTGAATCTACACCAGAAGGAGAATCAGTAATACAAGTAGATAGATAAAGAGTACCTACTTTCTTACCTCTTGCTAAAACAAGTGCACCCTTGGTAACTTTCCAAGATTCCACTGTGAGAGTTACTATGCATCCCTCATCACCCAACTTTCCAATAGAAATCAAATTTCACTTCAAGACTGGGACATGCATGACCTCCTTCAACACCCATGTGTTGCCCGTCTATAATTTTAGCTGCACTTTCCCTTTGCCAACCATTTGACAAGGCTCACCATCCCCTAAATAAATTTCTCCAAAGTCTCCCTGGACATATTCATGAAAAAATTCCCTATTTGGGGATACATGGAAAGAGGCACCAGAATCTAAAACCCAAGATTCTACTTTATCCAAGGAACATACTATAGCATCATGTGCAACAACATCTACAACATATGCTTCTTCATTTCCTTCTTGTTGATCTTCAACTGACCTGCAATCTTTCTTCATGGGCCCTACCTTTCCACAATTCTAATAGATTACTCTGCCATACTTGGATCTGGATCTCCTGCCTATCTTTGACCTTGATCTCCCTTGCTCGATCTTCTTTCTTTGCCTTCCCCTGCTTTCAACACTCAAAGCATTCAATGATGATTCACCTGTGCTTTTCCTGTGAATTTTTTCATTCAAGATTACACTAACAACATCATCCACTTTTAAGATATTTTAAGCAGACACAGTATTACTAACTACCATTACCAAACTATCCCAACTTTCAGGTAATGAGCACAAGATTAAGAGAGCCTTAATTTCATCATCAAAAACAATATTGATTGAAACTAATTGGTTTACCAAACCATGGAAATCACTAAGTTGACTGTGTACAGATCCACCTTCCAACATTTGCAAATTAAATAACTGCTTCATAAGAAATACCTTATTTGAAGTTGAGGGTTTTTCAGATAAATTTTCCAAAGATTCCATCAACTCTACCATTGTCTTAGCCTGTGATAAGCTAGAAATCACAGACGATGCAAGGCTCAACCTTATAGATCCTAGAGCCTTCTAATCAAGAACCTTCCATTCTTCATCTTTCATATCTGTGGGTTTGCATGCAACCCCACCCAACGGTAAGTACAAATCTTTTTGATATAGATAATCTTCTATCTGCATCCTCCATAATTGATAATTCTTGCCGTTAAACTTCTCCATTCTAAACTTACTTTCTTCTGCCATTACTATACTCCCACTCAATCAAAAACCTCTGAGAGTGACATGTAATCAACAAACACTTAACACACTCTGAAACCAAGGTGTTAGTAAACCTACTCCTGCAACCCTATCTCTGATACCACTTGTCAGGAATCTATAACATAAAGCTCTGATACCACTTGGTCAGGATTAGGAGCACAATTGATTACCTTGTATAAGCAACTAAACATGGAATTTAACTAGAAGTAACAAGTAACAAAGAAATCAGTAACAACACAGAATTTGAGAGACAATAAAATCTTGTATTAAACTCATCTAGAAAGAAAATACAATAAATAAGATGCCACACTCTTCTCACACTTCTGAGGCTTCCCACACCTCTAGGGCTCCCAGTAATTCTCAATCAAGAGTTCTCTCTCTCAATTATGGTCACAACAACCAACTCAAACACAGAGTTGTTGTTCACCTCTAACCAGTCAGTAACAATATTGCCAGTACACAAGTACTCAAAGTACTTCAAGTATATCTCCCATGAACTTACAACAACTTGCAAATCAAATGATCTTACTTACCATGTAGATCTAACATGATCATGCACAACTTGCAGATCAACCTGATCTTACAATTGGAAGGATCTCTTCCTTGTCCTTAATTACAATACAACCCCATGAGTCTATTATATATATCCCATGCAAACAATAATTAGACACGCAACTCAAGACTAAAATTATCCTTTTACATGCAAACAATTAATTTGTTAACAAATTGTTCATGAACTAACAGTTTTAGAACTACACAGGTGACTGATGTCGATCACTATCTATTTAGAGATGACCGATGTTAGCCAATCTCTAACCAATGTTGGTAGCTTCTTGTCCACCCCTAATCGATGTTGGTTGGCCTTATCGATGCCAGTGACTGTGACACTCAGCAACCTCCTCCATGTCTACATATAGTGAAGCTTTTAGCTCCACAACCTAACAATCATAAAGGACTTCAGTATTAAATAATAGGAGTTATGCCAATGAGGTATACAAAGTATTTTGATTCACAAAATTTGGTATACTTAGGGTTTATTCTATCCATATTGAATATACCTACAACCATCTCTAATTTAAGGGCATATAGGTTCATGAACAATCTTGCATCAACTTTGGAAGTGGTTGGCATATTAAATTCTAGGATGATATCTAGTTAAAGGACAAGGCTCTCATCACACAAGGAAACTATGGAGAGATTGTTGACTTGGCTACTCAATTTTTTGGAGATAGAGCCAATGATTATATGGAAAATAACAATGAAATATGGAGCTGGAAAACTCTATTGGACTACTATGATCACTAGCCTGAGATTCTCTCTAGAGTGTGGAAAATATAGCAGTGTATTCAGGAGATCAGAATTCATCTCTTCCCCCATGAAGATGAATAGTACTAGTGCCAGATAAGAATGGATCATTCTCTGTCAAATCTACTTACCATCTGCTCATTCTTGAAGCTCAAAATAAAGATGTATGGAAAAAGGTTTGGAATTATAAACTTATTCCAAAAATTAACATGTTTTCATGGGTTGCTACTCATAACAAAATCCTAACACAGGATAACCTTCAAAAGAGAGGGTTTACCCTGGTTAACAGATGTTTTCTATGTGGTTCAAAAGAGGAATCAATTTCACACCTCTTCATCCACTATGATTTTTCTTGAGAATTATGGGGCACAATACTTAATAATTTTGGTATTGAATGGGTCTGTAATTCTAACCTTAAAGAAGTAATCCTTAGCTAGAATCCAACCTTCACACATCCTTGGCTTATGGATTTATGGAAGCAAACTCTACCATGTTTGAGCTAGATTTTATGGAAAGAATGCAACCATAGAATTTTCAGGGACACTGCTAGAAATACATCTCAGGTGTTTCACTCCTTTGTTAAGACCATTATGGAATGTGTCATAATAGCCCATATTCATGCTACAGATAAACGCCTATCTCAAATTGAAAACAAAATGTTAAGCATAGAATATACAGAGAGAGGGTGGTGAATCAGTATATTATTTATCTTATAAAACTTTCCCTTTATCAAATTCCACTTAATCAAACATTCAAGATATGCAATAAAACTCAAACAATAAACATCACACAAGATAGAGAGAGACACTAGATATAACGTGGAAACCCAATGTGGGAAAAACCATGGAGAACAATCTCAAGTATATTTGTGAGAACAAACCCATAGGAGCACCATACCCCTTTGCCGAGTACCAACCTCAGCTACAATTCATGAGCACCAACCCATAAGAGATTTAAACCCCTTTGCTGAGTACCAACCTAGATACTATTCATGAGCACCAACCCAACAACAATTCATGAGCACCAACCCATAAGAGCACCAACCCCTTTGCTGAGCACCAACCCACAGGATCACCAACCCCTTTGTGTATACCACACGCCTATCTCTCAATGTTTCTATCTCAACAAATGATAGTTCAATACAACATCTCTTTCCTCTCTCTCAACTTTACTCTTCTAATCTAGATATAACAAATACAAATAATATTCATCTCTCACAATTGCTCTTCTAAGCTAGATATTACAATATCAAATCAACCTGTCTCTTCCATATTACAAATGGCTTCTCAAGCCTTTATTTATATCTTTCCAAATGACCTTTGGCCTTCCCCCTTTGTGACCCTTCAATCCTCATGAAAAATGGTGCCAATCTTGGATGACCCTTCATATTCAAGCCTTTGAAAAGTCATGTGGTGACCCTTCGTGACCAAAAATGTCCTTCCCACTTTTGTCCTTATCTTTGGTGACTTTTCATATTCCTCAAAGTGTCCCTTCATGAAAAATTATTCCCTTACTCTTTTGTCTTCACTCGATGACTCTTGGTATTCCCCAAGATGACTCTTCATGGGAAAATGCATCACATCCTTCTTTTGTCTTTACCTCATGGCTCTTCGACTTCTCCATGGGCCCTTTTTTGTCTCATATGCAACCAAAAATATATTTTTTAATATTAAATAATTATTAACTCATATTAGCCAAGATATATTTATTACAAACAACATTAAATGCAATGGGGCCTTTATCACCAATAATGTTAAACCTTTAACATCAATGACAATATTTCCAACAATCTCCCCCTTTGTCATTGATGGCAACCTCAATCTTGAAACTACCACATCCTCTCACCTGCACATCCTATCATCTAAAAACATATAGTAACTCCCCCTTACTGTAGCAACCTATACCTGTACTTGTTATTCTCCCCCTTTGACATCAATGGCAAAGGGCCTACCTGGAGCTAACACTTAGCTCCCCCTCACTTGATCCTGAACATCAATGACAAGAAGTAATAGAAATTACTCCCAACTCCTCTCACCAATCTTTGAATGTATCCTTTGATCGTGCCTTTGAGAAGATATCTGACAAAACATATACATTGTTCCCTATCTTTTGAGCATCTATAATCAACTCATTTGAATCTTTTCTTCTAATCTCACAACCTTTAGCATGAAATCTTAATGTGTATCCTTGATCACATATTTGACTAACACTTAATAGAATATGCTTAAGACCTTTTACATACAAAACATTCTTAGTCTTAGTTCTACCATAATCCAAACTCAAATTACCTTTTCCTGCTATCCTGGCAGTGGTTTTATCTCTGAATCTCACTATACCACCATTGATCTTATTTAGAGATATGAATTTACTTTGATCTCCTATCATATGCCTCGAACATCCGATATTAATTAACCATGGCTGATCTTTATTTCTTACATACAAAGTTGTTTACACCAACATAGAATCTTTATGTTGTTTCTTCTGCCATGAACACAACTAAACCTTCTTCCTGATGAATGGAACTTTGAAACTCTGATCCTTCTTCATTGAATCTGCATGAATATCCTTCTCCTTCTTTCTGAAACTATTAGCTCTTTTTCAAATTTCTAATTTCTTGTGACCATAATCATTTGAAACACTTTAAAACTTTAAAACACTGCATATGCAAGAATCATTCTAATAGCCTCAAACCTTATTACTGATGCAAAATTTTCTTCAAAAATTTATTCCCTCAAAAGACATATAAATTAATTTTCCAACTCACCTTCTTGTCATGCAACATAACCAAGACCCAATAGCATCCACCATGCTTCAATTTTTAAAAGTGTCTCCTTGAAGCCTAGAAGAGACACCCCACACAATAGGGTTCTAGAAATAAATCTCAAAAGATTTCCACATCTCCTCTATTTCTTCTTTGATCTTCTTGTGTTTTTCTTTTAGAATCCGTTTAAGCATGTCTAACTTTTTTGACTTACTAACCTTATCATTTATGATGTTTTTCTTTTTCTTAACTTTTGCAACTATCTTATCTTGACAAAGCTCATGCTCAAATATAACAAGAGATTCTAGACAATCCTTGTTATCTGATTCTTTATCTACTATAGCAAGTAATTCATTTTCATTCTTGAACTCAACCTAATCAACTTTTACTATTTTAGGTTTCCAAACCTTAATTTGACTCTTCTCATATCTTTTATGGGTTCTGTAACCTTTAACATACTTTGAAGATCTCTTTACTTGTTTTGGACATAATTTAGCAATATGGCCAACCTTATGACAATAAAAGCAAATAATATTTCTTGTACCTTTTTCTTGAATGTGACTAAGATCTCCCTTTGACTGATTGCTTCTCCTCATATAGTCTCTTTCCCTATGACCAACATGATGACAAACAAAATAATGGCCATGAAATGAATTTGAAAACTTAAAAGCATTAGGCTGCCTGATCGACTTCTTTGATTTGCCTTCAAAACCTGCATCCTTCTTTCCTTGGACCAATATTTCATGATGTTTCTCAACCTTGATTATAAGCTTCTCATGATTATCCTTTAAAGAACCTAACTCAACCTTCAACTGATTACACTCTTCTTCTTTTGATGTTAAAATTAAAGTTGCAACCTCTAACTGATTCTTAAGATCCTGCATAAATATCTTATTTTCTTTTACTTCTATAGCCAACTTATAATCCAAGATACACACCTTTTCCTTAAGAGCCTCAACCACATATTTCAACTCTTGATTCTCCTTCTTTAGCTGCTTGGCCAACTTATGCTTTTCTTTGATCTACCTTCAAGCTGTTAAACCCTTTCTAAAAGAACCTACTCTGATACCAATTGTTAAGCATGGAATATACTAAGAGGGGGGTAAATCAGTATATTATATATCTTATAAAACTTTCCCTTTATCGAATTCCACTTAATCAAACATTCAATATATGCAATAAAACTCAAACAATAAACATCACACAAGATAGAGAGAAACACCAGATATAACATGGAAACCTAATGTGGGAAAAACCACGGAGAACAATCTCAAGTATATTCATGAGAACAAACACACAAGAGCACCATACCCCTTTGCCGAGTACCAACCTTAGCTATAATTCATGAGCACCAACCCACAGGAGCTTCAAACCCCTTTGCCGAGTACCAACCTAGCTACTATTTGTGAGCACCAACCCACAAGAGCACCAACCCATTTGCTGAGCAATAACCCAACAACAATTCGTGAGCACCAACCCCTTTGTGTATACCACACACCTATCTCTCAATGTTGCTATCTCAACAAATGATAGTTCAATACAACATCTCTTTCCTCTCTCTCACCTTTTCTCTTCTAATCTAGATATAACAAATACAAATCATATTCATCTCTCACAATTGCTCTTCTAAGCTAGATATTACAATATCAAATCAACCTCTCTCTTCCATATTACAAATAGCTTCTCAAGCCTTTATTTATATCTTTCCAAATTACCTTTGGCCTTCCCCCTTTGTGACCCTTCAATCCTCATGGAAAATGGTGCCAATCTTGGATGACCCTTAATATTCAAGCCTTTGAAAAGTCATGTGGTGACCCTTCATGACCAAAAACATCCTTCCCACTTTTGTCCTTATCTTTGGTGACTTTTTGTATTCCTCAAAGTGTCCCTTCATGAGAAATTGTGCCCTTACTCTTTTGTCTTCACTTTGTGACTCTTGGTATTCCCCAAGATGACTCTTCATGGGAAAATGTGTCCCATCCTTCTTTTGTCTTTACCTCGTGGCTCTTCGACTTCTCCATGGGCCCTTCTTTTGTCTCATATGCCACCAAAAATATATTCATTAATATTAAATAAATATTAACTCATATTAACCAAGATATATTTATTACAAACAACATTAAATGCAATGGGGCCTTTATCACCAATAATGCTAAACCTTTGACATCAATGACAATATTTCCAACACCAAATTGCAGCCAAATGGAAGGTGTTAAACCAGATCCCTAGGTATAATAACTCCAAAATTCTATAGAGACTAAATACTAAATGGATCCCCCTAAAGCCTAACTAGATGAAACTCAACTTTGATGGGGCATCCAAATCAGATGGTAAAGCTAGTGGAGGAGGAATTATAAGGAATGATAAAGGATGGATGATTGTTGTCTATGCTGGTGGAATAGGATGCCAGAGCAACAACTATGTTGAAGCAATGGCTCTACTATGGGGGTTAAAGTTGGCTATATCCCTTGGATTAAAGAATTTGAGTATAGAAGGAGACTCTAAAATAGTCATAGATTTAGTTAATAAAACATCAAATGTGGGAATTAATCTAAAAGACATCATTACAGATATTCAATTTCTTTTGCAGGGGTTCTCTGGAGTAGAGATTTCCCATATTTACAGAGAGGGAAATAGGGTTGCTAATGCTTGTGTAAATCTTGGTCAACAATTTTTAGGTTAGAGGGTGTGGTGACAAGGTGTTCATATTCCCTTAAACATTAGGAATATTATTCAAAAGGAGATGACTTGTCAAGGATGAGGCACATTTATGATAAGGATAGCTCTCAGAGGTGGTCCATTTGGAGAGGGCCATCATGGATTTCAGAGCTTGATAACTTTGGTACTTGTTTGACAATCATTCATGATTCATTGTATCATGAGGTTGAGGCGCATGAGTCTCATTATGAAAATCAAGGGGAAATAATTTCCAAGCATGGGAGTAGACAACGTCATCTTTGTAAGGTATTTTGAATAATGAGCTATCACATCTTCATTATGCATAAACAGAAACAAGGGTTAGTAACCATTTCAAAGTTGAAGGTTGAATTTAGGAACTCCATGGTTTGGGTCTATAAATACAAAATAGGAAGAGATCATATTTGAATAAAACCTATCTCTTATTGTGAATTCAAGGATAATCCATTGGTTTGGCATTATTGTAAAGAAGGGGAAATCAACCCATATCTGGAAAGGCTTAATGGGTTCAATGAAAACGTGTTTGAGCAATTTGCGAGATCCTAGTTAAATAGATGGGTCACAGTGGGTGGAATTAGTTTTGAAATCTCTGAAAAGGTGATTGCTATGGCCATGAGAATGACCATGCAGGGCATAAAACTTCAAAGAAAAAAAAATTATGGATCTTGCAAGCCATAAATTGTTTATGGGAGAGGGAGAATAACTTGTCTCGTATCAAGGAGGATTCGAGTGCACTAAACTAACGAATCCATGGGACGGAGTGTGCTTCATTCTCATGAAGTACTTCACACTTGAAGGTTGATTTACCAAGTTCTATAATTACCACCTCCCTCTGTTAAATCACTTCAAGTGCAATACTATTATTAGTTTCCCTTTTTACCTGCTCTCCTCTTTAGAATACTCTGTACTCAGTGTGAGAGCAAAAATGGCTAAGAAGCTAGATATGAACCCTATTCCCCTACACCAGGTCCTAATTTTCTGCTTATATAACTTTAACCAAGACTTTGAGCTATCCAAGACTATCAAAATTGATAGTGGAGACATTCCTTCCAATCTAGTGTCTGGCGATGCTATTGATGAGTCCTATTTTTCCCCTACTCCTACCAAAACAAAATATGTTTCTTTCTCCACCCCAAAAGAGACCTCTATTGACACCCCTGGCTCCTTTGCAAGAAAGAAGGGTAAGAAGAGAAAGGTTGATGAGGAGGAAGAGAATATTAGAGAGACCATGGAGGGGACCCACAAAAATCCGAGTAGGGCCATGGGGGGCCAAGGTGGTAAATCTTATAATTCTTCCAAAATCAATAAGGAAGGCTTCTCCTCTAGAGTTCAAAGGTTGGGGTAGATTACTGGTAAACCCACCCCAAAGGCCAGACTGATTGATTACTCAGAAAGTGCTTTGGAGGAAGCAACCCAGGAGGAAGAGTTTAAGGAGCTGGAAATCTAGGAAATTTATGAGGACACTGGAGGGAAGCAGGAAACTAGGGATTTTGAGGTTACTGAGGAGCATGGTGCTGACACTATGGAAACTACTAACAATAAGGGGAAAATGTATGTCAAGGAAGCTGGTGAGGAAATAAAGAATAAGACTGATTGGAAATCTAAAATTTGGGCCCTGAAGGATAGTATTCAGAGGCTAGAGCAAAATTTCACCAAGGGACTCTGGAATACAATTCTCTTGAACATGTCTATGCTAAAAGATGTGGGTAATACTGGGCATGCTGACAATGCAAAGAATATTGAGAAACTTAATGATCTTCTCAAATCAATGGTTATGTAAGGAGAGTCCTCTTTGACTCTGGTCTTTCCATTTTTTATGTTTTGTTTCTATGTCTATTGTTTCTCAGCTAGTGTTGTCGTCTCTCTGAAGGCATATTTTGTTTGATTGTCGTCTTGTCTTTTTTGCTATGTGAAGGGTTCGGCCCCTAGTTTGCCACCTTACCTAATCAAAAACAATCTTTCATCAACCTAAAATATTAGATTAAGTTATTTTACACACTTATGCATGTTTGTATGTGTTGTATGAAGAAAATAATTATCCCCCTTTAATTTAATAAAATTCTCCCTTTAAAAAATATATCCACCACTTCTTTCAATTTTACACCATGACTTTGTTTTTTATAAATTTCCCTCACTAAAAAAATTTTAACCAATAAATAAATGGTGGAATTTGAACCCTCAACCACTCTTAATATGAGTAATTTATCTAAATTTTAATAACCAATTAGGCTAGTTTAACCCTTAAACATGTAAAGGAGAAAATATTTATTTAATGTGTAAAAAATGTAGATGTTGTAATAAAAAAAATACTATGGTTTTGAAATATGTGGGATGTGGGTGGATTCAATGAAAAAACATGGATCTAACAAGTGTTGACTCAATTTTTAAATTTGGTTATTTTTCTTCCTTCGTGTGTTTTTTCTTTCTAACTGCATGATTATCATATGTGTAAAGGGTTGAATAGTGAGGCCATAAGAAGAAATTGATTGATTTTTTTAAGAAGAAGGTTTGTTATGACATACATGCTCTGATGTCATTCAATACTAAACTTTTTGGGAATTTCCTCATTTCTAGAGCACATATCACTAAGATTGATTCAAAAGGTCTAAAGCACAATATATTTTAAGTGTCTCTCACTAATCTTTAGAATGATCAGGAATATTAAGCTTCATGTAGAAGATGTTGATATGATCTTTGATTCATAAAAAATATAAATGATTTCATGTACTACAAAGGCATGAGGTTTCATTACATCCTTAATATGATGTATCATAGTCCCTTCTATCTTAATGCCAAATTTCAAATCACTATAAATTACTAGGCTTGACTGCATAGGAGACATTAGCATAGCAACATCATCTTATTCATTTCCACAAGATCAAAAAAATCTCTAATACCAAATTTTGATAGGTTTCAAACAAAAAAAAAATTATTCAACAAACTATGCATCCATAACAACATTGCATATATGCAAAAAATAAACTTATAATAACATTCAAAAAAACCTAAGGAAGTCAAAACCCATAAACTAGCTAAAAAACTACTTAGTTATAAGACTAATAAAATTTCATTTATTAAATAATATCTTAATAAATAAATTGAGTTATTTTATATTATAACAAGATCACTTTTATAATTATATAAATATGGATTAATAGACTAAGTTATTATAACATGTGTTAGTAGAAGTTCTTAGAAATACTCTAGAAAATGTTAATTATAGAGATATCTTGCACAATGGAGAGGAAAAAAAAACCATAATTGACCTTACAAACTTAAAATTCATCATTTACATACATAATTACACATACATATTATGAATATCATATCTATAACAAAAGGTGGACCATAATGGCATAACATATGTTAACAGATTAAAGCAAAATAGAGTACTTACTACACACTAAACATATGTAAAAGATGATTAGGAAAACCATATCAAAATGATTTTATTAATATCTATCAACACATTAAAATCATGTTATAGTACAACAATGATCTATATATATCCTTTTACAATCAGATTTCTCTTTGAATTCCATCCTTTTGAGATACAAAAGTAAAGACTCTTCACATTCTTCTATTACATGATTAGGCTTATCAGGGTAAATACATACAAAATTTTATACAAAAGACAAAACTATAGACTTTTCACATGTTTCCTATTATAATTTGATATTTTACCATGCTCTATTCTATGCTCAACACTTTTCTATACTTAAATGTTTATCTCATCCTAAGACAAACTTGCAACCTATTATGAACTAAACTAAAAAAACTAAGCCATAAACAAATGTTGTAGTATTCACTCTAGGTGTCATTTACTAGTTATCACCTTTTGTGCACTAATTAGCCACCCTTTTGTGTTTTAAACTATGTATCATACTAGACTACTTCCCTTTCGGGTTTTCAATAGACTAGCTTAACTAGGTGGCCACCCTTTATGGGTTTTCAACTAGTCTGGCCCTACTCCTAATGCTTAGGCTATCTTAAAAAAAATTCAAAGTTATTGAAGTCACAAAATTTTAATGCACATTACTTAATACTATGGTGGTGGATAACTTTGATTGGGTTATTGTAGAAGTTGTTGCATTTGCTTGGCTATTGACCCACTAGTTTCTAATGTACCTAGTGGTGGAGGTTATTGTTGATATTGTGCCTTTAAATCCATAATTTTTATTCTATATAATTTAATGGATTTAATATGTATTAATGGATTTTGGCTCATATATTATTTATGAAATAACCGAATCGACTTGAGATAGATCCTGCTTAAGCTTTTTCCAATTTATGAGTAATTCATGGACCATGGAATGTATAATGCATAGAGGCATGTAAATCACCATCATGTTTTGAAATCTTCATCATGTGAAATTGTGATTAGTGTTTTGGAATTAGATATTTTGAGATGGATATCCAATAAGATCTCATTTAATTTATTTTTAGTCCTTTGAGTTTGATTGGCCATAAAGGTATTATGCAATGTTTTAGTATGCCAAACTTGTAGTTTTTGCATTGAAGCATCCCTATAATATATAAGTTGATTGAGTTCCCTTCTTATTGACTTTTTAGTATCCATATTGTCACCCATTACCACTTTAGCTTTATCAATAGTGGAAAACTTGGGTTTTATAGTAGCCAAGGATTGGTTGAGATGTTGTCTCTAATTTAGCATATCTTAGGCTATATGTTTGGCCTGTTGCACAATTATCTCTAAGACCTGCTCATATTATTCAATTAATTTGTATATAGTTTTTTTTTAAATCCTAATATCATGCCCTTATGTGTGAAATATGAATAATTTTTTCATAACCACCCAATCCTTTGTAAGCTACATCAAAATAATAGTGAATTGCTTATCCTCAAACGTTACTTGATCACCTAGTGCCTACATAACTAATGAATGTGGTACAATTGTTATTTATTAACTAGTGTGCCTTTGCTAAGTGATATTCTAATTTAGAATTTTCCTCATGCAGTCTTAGAACTTCCTATTTCAAATTTGAATCCTTCTACATAAATGACTCCTGAAATGGAATTACACCTTCAATCTGCTTTGGTAATGACAACTGAGTCACATCTAAAGATATTTCCTTTGTATTTGTAGTAAGGGCCATAGATTTTCTTTCTATTATCATAGGATTTATTTTAAATCAAGCTACTAGAAGTAATAAGGTGTTTTATCAAGTTGATGTTATTAGTACATCTCACAGCCACTGGCTAGAGCTTTGTGGTTTGGGTTGTGATGCCTCTTTTATGGCTTCATCTAGGATGTGCTCTCTACTTCTACCTATTTTTTGGCCTCCTTATATTTCTTATCTTAAATTATAGCTTCAATTATAGTCTTATTATATGTTTTAACTTGGACTTTGGCTTATTTTGTGGCCTTAGCTTTAGCATCAGCTTGAGCCTTGGCTTTAGCATCTGCATCAAGCTTGCTTTGGATTTAGCTTTAGCCTTAGCTTTGTCTTGAATTTATTGTACTTATATTACACACCTACATTATTCCTTAGAAGCCTTGGATTTTACTTATTTTTATACCTACTTCTTTTGTACAACTTGTACCTTTTATTATTCTTGATGGTATTTTTCCTGTTATTTCCTCTTTGCCTCTATTTTTTGGTCATCTTCTTCGCATCCTTTGCTTCCTTAGCTTTCTTCCTTATAGATTTAGATTCTTTAGCCTACTTATGCATAACCTCTATCTATTTAAATTTATTTTTTATTTCTTTTTATTTAGCTTATTTCTTTTGTTGTTGGTCCTACACAACTTCTTATTATGTCTATCATGCATCCTACACATCTATTTTTTATTTATTTTTCCTTCCTCCTTTTTCTTCTTCCTTCCTCATTTTTCTTCTTCCTTTCCTCTTCTTTTTTCACCAATTTAGGATCTAGTGTATCCTAAAAAGTCTCCTATTCTCTTACTATCTCTGGCATAGTTGTTTCTTGGGGTTCCTTAGTAATTTCCATGTCTACCAACTCATTTTTTGATTTAGTATGTTTAGATGATTTTGATTCGAGAACTTGATCTTTGTGTATGATATTCTTATTTTTAGATCTAGTTGGAGGAGTGAGGGTCTCCTTTTTATTCTTCACAACATGAGGTTGGGACTATTATTTTATTGCTTATGTCTTTTATTTCCCACTTGCTCCTATAGACACCTAAAACTGGCCACTGATAACCTCCAACTAGGATTTTGACCAATTTCCACCCAAAATGTACAATTTAGCCTAAAAACACTAAAACATGCTAAATGATGTGAAATTGACATATTCAAGTGCTAATTTTGGATAGGGTATCACTAAATGGGTAAATGCAATTTATGGGCCAGCTAACTTTAATCAGTTCATTTCAAGTCAAAATACCAATTTTGCACCCACATGCTCTGGACTACTCTTTCTTATGAAATATTTTGCACAAGACTCATGCCTTTGTTATTTTTTATTGGAAACATCCTAAATGGTAATACACATTTGACAATGACTTCCAATGCTAATCCCATCACATTTAGGACTAATAACAAGGCATTCTGATCAATTTGAGTAATTTATGCATAAAATGCTTAATCATGTTTAAGAGCTAATTAACCCAAAACAAGGCCTAATCAATAATTCCATGGAAACTTGTTGAATACTTTGTTTTGGAAATGAATATTGAATACATACATCATCAAGTGACCTCATTTCTTGGGAAGACATCCCTAGGCCATAAATGCCACAAATATTAGGATTCATGCCCTCCATGCGTCATCAATGCCTTCCATGATGCCTTCCATGCCTCTTAATTTCCCCTTCTTCCAATGTCATGATGAGGATAATTACAAAATTAATTCAAAAAATTGAATTAATCTTCAACCACACATCTCAATCTTGAGATGGATGGTTGAGGCTAATTCTGATCAAATCCAAAAATATATAAATAGGAGGCCTCACAACATCATTTCTAATATTAATTTGTGCAAAGTTATAATGAAGTATTGGTTTGAAAAGCTTCATGTAACTATTTTTACCATGCAAAATTGATTCCAATCCAAGCCAAGCCACAAGCCAAAGGTTCCAAGGAGAGATGGAGGTATCCAAGATTCCATTGCTAAGGACTTCATGAGCATAATCCAAGTAAGCCACTACTACAAAGGCATTTGGAGCATCCAAGGAAGGTGAAGGAACTCTTGTATTTGATCCCTTGCTTTTTAGTTGTGTTTGTCATTTTCTTTTGTTAACTAATCTCTCCCTAGTGTTTAGGCCTAGAGATGTTATGTTATTATTGTGTTTATTTCATTTTGGAACTAATACCATACTAACCATCCTCTCTTGAGTCAAATTCCTAGATCATAACTCCTACATGTTCACCGAATGACACCATCCTTTCTCTAATAGTTTGTGATGTTTGGTGGTGGGGTACATACATGATCATCAAAATAATGGCCATTTAGGACTACCTTATTCTATTATATCCATCACCTATGTAGTTGATGATCATATGGTTGGATTTATTTTAAACATCTCTACCTCTAGCTCTCATCAAGTGGCTTCCTTCCCTATAGTATCCATAGGAATAGATGAAGGTGGTTGAGTAATGCCAAAATATAGGTCTTTGCATACCTAATTTTTCACTTTTCAAGTGTGCACTAATTTTCAGAAGAATAATTCCTTTTCCACCTCTTTGTCATAAATCTCCTTAATGTCTTCTAGCATAGATTTGAAGACTTCATGCTCATCAAATCCCATCTTTTATAGGTCACACTCACCAACTATCTTGGGAACCATAGGATTATCCAACCAGGACTTTTTTTGTGTGTCCTTTTATTTGGTGGTGTTGGTGAAGTATTCCACATAGGTGCATTCCTTTTTCCTTTATCCTATGGTGGTGGATATTGTGTCTATTGTGGTGGTTATTGTGGTGATGCTTTCTCCAGATCTAATTATTTCACCTATGGAAGAATAGCTTGCAGAAGTGGAACCAATTTTTTAGCTAGAGATTTTTACCTATACACTTCACCCTATTATTATATCATATAAATAAATAATGGAATTGAAGTCACAAGTGCTAATGCAAGCTTGTAGATTTTTATTTGAATGTCATTATGTAGCTTGGTGACTAAAGCATGTTGTCTCAAATATTGTATAAAATCATGTGGGATCTATGGGTGTGTTCTGATCAAAGCTAAGGCTTCCAACAACCATGTATTAAACCACCCCAATTCTCATAGTACTACCCTATTTTCATCCAAGTGATGTTTTCAAGGGATGTAACATGCCAAAAATCCATAGTCACATTGACTAGTCCAAGTGAGGATTTCCATTATGTGAAGCACAATAACAAAACAAAAAATTGGTACTAAAATGTTTGTGTGGTTCATGCAAGTACCTTTTTAATGCTGGTGGTGAGATCAAACACCAAAATTTAGGAAAATCAAAATCCTCCCATAACCATATCATTTAATATGCAATATTAGTTACCCCTTTCATTGCTTGCTTTAAATACTTGGTAGTTTACCAAAACCTTTTTTGAAGCATTTAATTAGAGTTCACATTAAAGAATCCTAAATTGAATCAAATAGTGTTCTTCAAATTTCTCATGTGGTATATTTTTATCTCACATCTGAATGTTTTGGTGGCATCATTGATTTATATTTAATTATGGATTGACCTTTATTTAGAAGCCCTGTGCCTCATGTCATTGTTTGTGTAGAGATCAAAATTTTGATATCTTAGGATAAATGAATAGACCCTTGATTATAGTGACTCAACAAAGTCGTCATGGCTTCATCTAGTTGCCCAAATTTAGTCAACTAATCATCCTTTATATGTTGGAACCTTGAAGTAGATGTTGAAGTGTGAGGGCTCTTGATTATGCAACTTCATGAGGATCTTATGCAAATAGAGTAATATTTGTTGCATCAATGAAATCAAATAGATCTAGGTCATTGTACTTGGTTTGGTGAATACCTAACCCAATCCTCCAATATCCTCTTATTATTCATATTGAGTGGGATCAATAAATTACCTTTGTCTATACCTATATCGGTGATCTATGATTAATGTTTATTTTGCTTGATCGGGCTCTAGTTTAAAATCTATTTACCAAAATGTATTCTAAATTTAGATCATATAATTCTATTTTTATCTAGAGTCTGTAATGTTTTAGTGTTCTCCATACCTTACTCTTATATATTTATTAGCACCCAATTTTATCTCACCCCCTATGTTGAATCCACTAACTATTTGCATACAAGTATTCCTCTTCCCATTAATATCACTTACTATAAGTTACCCTAACAATGAAATTTTGTTCTTAAAATCTTTGATTTACCCTTTTAATATTTAATTAATGTGAATTCTATCCTTTCATCTATCTAATTTGTTTTATGGCTCCACCTATCCATTTACTACTCAATCTAACTTGTAAATGATGTAATATTTTAAAACATCACATCATTAATGGTCTAGCATGATCATTGGCCTTTCTTTCTCTGTACCTATCTTGTCACCTCCTTCATAGACTTAATTAATATTCTTGATGTAGTTGTGGCCAATTATCTCCTATGAGTTGTCTCTATAATATGATCGCACCTTATGATTATAAATACTTTCTTATTATTATAATGTGTTGTGTTGTAGTGAATGCACTATACAAACATTCTAACCTAACAAAATCAAACAAAGAAACAACATTAAATAAAATATTAACTATATGTTTCCACTCAACACGTACTCAATTTTTTAGTAGAGTGATAGATATTAAAGGTGGTAAGGCTTAAGCTACATCAATTTATACATCCTAGCAGTATGGTTCCATGTAAATATTTTAGCACTATAGTACTCTATTATGATACTTCATGAATAATATTGGGTCCTTTACATCTAGTGCATAATTTTTTTAGGAATCCTTTAAATATTTTATCATAAAGCAATACCATTTGCTCTAGGTAAAATTCCTTAGATCATAAGTTGTAATTGTGCCATGATTTCTGATTATGTTTGTTAAACTATTGTATCCATTATGTCTTTTATGTATTTTCTTCCATATTTATTAATTCCATCAACCATACTTTCAATGAATCTTGATCCCCTAAGCTCATAACCATCTTAATATATAAACTAGGAACAATATACTCCATAGGAATTACTACTTCTAGGGCATATATTGTTGGAAATAAGTGAAACTTATAGCTATTTTGTAATTTTTTCTATAGGCCCATAGAATTTTAGGGATGAAATATTCCAATAATCCCTTTATACATTACAAATCTTTGTGAGAATTTTACACAATACTTTATTAGATGCTTTAGCCTATCTATTTGCCTATGGGTGATAATTTGTGCTCTTATGACTCAAGATAGGTTAAAGAAAATGGGATTTATAGGTCCTTCAAGACTTTATATGTGTAAATAAAAAGAAGAATCAATGAATCATCTTTTTTTTACTGCCCCTTTATAATTTGTTATTGGTCATGGCTTAGTGGTAAGTTTAATTAGTCTTAGGCCTGAACCTCTTCGCTAAGGATGGCTTTTTCATCCTGGCCAATTGGTGATGTGAAACATTCTTTGTATAGTCTATGGAGATATATGACAACTATTTTGATCTAGATAATTTGGAAAGAGCTTAATGTCCATATTTTTTAGGATAAAGAGAATCCCTTACATGTGGTGTTACATGAAATGGAAATGTCTATTTCAAAAGTGGCTTCTTCCTAGCTAAAGTATAAATAAGGGATTCTATCCCAATAAGATATGTATATCTACACTAAATGGAAATTTATTATTCCCCCTCCCATTAAAAGGGAAATAATAGTTAAGTCTAATAAGAGTTATAGAGCTATGATAGTCTAGAAGCCTCCAAAATTGGGTTGGTTTAAGTTAAATTTTGATGGAGTTGTAGAGGCAATCTAGGGGATTTAGGAGTAGGCTATGTAATCAAAGATTTTAATTACTCTTTAATGTGATCAAATTCCTTTAATCTCCTTGATTAGACTAATAATGAATTATAAGTGCAAGTATTGGTTGTAAACACTCAAAAACTGTACACGATAGTTTTAGATGTCAAAATGCCTTAGACCCCTACTCGAACCAAAAGCTAGTTGACCACCTAGATAACTAAGCTCAATTACTAAATTAAACCTTTGAACACCCCTTAAATTAACCCATTTTTAAACCTATCTTAACTCATTTTTCTCTAGGCACTTGATTGTTGATGGTCAGGCTAATTATCGATAGTTAGGCTAACCATCAATAGTCAGGTCCTCAACCTTTTTAAAAAGCTTTACTAGTTGTGTATAAGATAAGCATGGCACAATTTAGCATATCCACCTTATGCAATCCCAACCAGCTATAAAACATCATAAATAGCAACTTTATCCTCATATCTAATTAGCAACTTCCTCATATCTAATTAATAGCTTCATCCTATAAAAGGAGAAGAGTAAGAGAGGAAAAGGATCCATGTCCAAGCTATCAAATCTTCTTACACATAGTTATCCAACCTTCTTCTACAATCAAGCAACATAAATAGAGATATGAACCTCTATCTGAGTTAATCTTGACGCTAAAGTATTATCACTCTGGCTGAATTGCTCTAGCCTTCTACCATCACCTATCTAATCAAGCTATAGGTATTTTAGATTTATTCCTTTATTTTATTTCATTTTTAACCTCCCTACCCTAACTAGAACTATATGAATCTTATTTTAAATCCCTCAAATCCTTAATAGGCCTTTTTTTGACCAACTACCTATTCTGCAACCTCTTTCTAAAAAAACCCAAAAACACACAAGCAACTATTGATGGTCATCTCAACTATCAATAGTCACACAACTACCAATGATTAGCCCAACCACTAACAGTTCACCCCAACCACCGATGGTCACTATGGAAAAAAGTAACAATAAGTTATTTTATCTCCTTAACCTCAACCAAACCCTACTTTTTTTATTCTTGCCTATTCATAGAGCCTTCCCTGATTTTATAAACCTAACCTGAACTATTTTTAGCATGAGTATTAACCCACTTTTGCTATATTTAGTCATTTTATTTAAACAAGCATTTTACTTTCTTATTCTTGCATGTATTTATTTTCATGTTATTTAATCCAAGTATTCTTTCTTTTCATCTGTATCAACTTAATTGCTATCAACAATAGATTGACAACCTCTTAGTAAGTATGTGCTTCTTAGATCTAGCTCATGCTAGGTAGTCCACTCAACTATCTTGCTAACAACCCCTTTTATAGTGTCTTTCTTATCTATAGGTTATTCCTTCCAAGCCAAAGATGAGTTCCCATCATCGTCTAGATCACACACACACTTTTATTAGGTATTCCTTTACACACCCCTTTTACTAGTTTCTTACTTGTTTCCAAATTTAAAAAATGAGTGGAAATTAAGAGAAACATTTTGTCACACCCAGTGGGACCTAGGGTCCTTTTTTCTTCCTTTATTCTATGCTCATCTAAAAAATCTAAAATTTATTTTTAGTCTTAAAATAAACCTTTTGCATGCATTGATTGCTTACTTATCTTAGTTCATATAGTAACTTAAAAAAAAGGTAATTAATCATAGCTTTCACTCTTAATATCACACGCTTTTTACAAACCATAGAATCAATCAACACATCAAACCCAATTTGAGACAAGGCCCGACTAGGATTTCATCACCTAGCAGTAAACCTTATCCTTTCTCGACAATCCTACTTGGAGTTCATTACCAAGGGGAGAACCAACTCGGCTCTTTGATTGAGTATAAGTCTAAAATTTATTATATCTTTTATAGGCACCTGACACCCTTATCATTATGGTGTGTGAAGTGAGGGGGTAGACCCCAATATCAAGCCACGTATTGAAAATTAATAAAAATTTATCTCTTGAGCACCTAAACACAACTTGAAACCAACCTTCGATTTCCTCTTTAGTACCTGATCTATAAACCAAATTTCTTCTTCACACTTTCTAAGGCATAATCCAAAAGTGATTTAAAAATAATCCTAATTTGTTAAAAGCACTTTAGTGTATGTTTGATTTCCTTGAGATCTTTTCTTTTTGCTTGCTTTGTGTTTGAGTTGTGAGTTTTGTTATTTCTTTTATGTTCCTCTCATGGCCTTTACTAGACAATAGCTAAGGAATCAAACCAACCGACAACCACCTTCTTCTTCCTCCATGGAGTATATTTCTAATATTGAGGTTTCCCCTCATTTTTCTCCCCCTCCTACTAAGCCTCAAATTATTGTTGAGGGTGATGTAGATTTTTCTACCTTCCTCAATAACAACCCCATGGCTCTTCAACATTACCTTAACACCTTATCTAACCATACCCCTCATGATTTTGTTCCTTATATAGATCTACCATATGGTATGCCTCCCCATCTTCTAGTGGGTGCCACTTGAACCCAACCCATGCTCACCCAAGCCTCCTCTTCTTCTAATATCCCATCTACTACCACTCCCTAAACTCTATCCAACATCCTAATCAATAACCAAACACATATTACCCCAACCAATACCTCTAACATTGGATCAACTTTAACTCTTATCACCTATACTCCTTCTACTCTGGGGTATCTTCTACCCCTATTTTTACCATTCCCCTTAGTTCAACCAACCCAAAAAAATTTACCACACTTTAGAGTTTGGTACTTTGTTTACCTCAAACACTTCCACTTATTAACACTAGAGCTACCACCCACCAACAACCAACTATCAATTTCACACCTCCAACCCAATATACATCCATACCACCATCCAACAATTCTAAACATACCTTTAAACCAAACCATATTAGCCCCCCAACAAGTACCCATGAAATCCTACCAATATGTTTCTAACCCACAAATATATATAGCACCTTTCACCCTACCTTTTGTGATAATCAACCCTTATGTGGCACCATCCCAACCTCCTATGACCACATACCAATATGTGGCTTCTTTAGTACCTTCTACTTCTTATCCACATATTTTACCACCTAATTATGCAACTTTGCAACCTCAAATAGATTTTTTCAATATGTTAATGGATAAGATAACCAAGCTAGATTCATCTATATCTAGGTCTCATAGCCTTTAATCCTATGATAATATATGTAATGAACCCATCCATCCATTCCTATCCATTCTTATCCTCCTCAATGGGAATTACCCAAGTTTTCTAAATTTCAAGGCAAAGAAGACCCATAACAACATTTGAGAGCATTTCATCATTCTTACTACTTAATTGCATATGATGATGTTCTCTTTCTTTTTACCTTCCCCATGTCTTTATTAAGACCAACACTTGATTGCTAGAGTCCTCTCACCAAGCACTCCATCTTTTCCTTCTCCCAACTAGCCCAAATATTTTAGAGAATTTCCCAATAGATATATCTAAAAAGGTTTCTATTACTGACCTCTATTCTATTAGGCAATTTAATGATGAATCAATTGTTGATTTAGTAGTTAGATGGAGAGGTCTCATCAACCAACTTTATTTCTCCTTACCCCAACCTGAGTTGATTTAACTCTTCTCTCAAGGTTGTACAGAACATATTACTCCCCTCTTCAATTTCAAACTTTTAGAACTTTTGATGAGGCATTCACCATGGCACATAAACTTAAAAACTAAGCCATTGACGAAGGGAAATTAAAACTATGGAAAAATAATTATAGCTTTAAACCCAATGACCTTTCCTCCACCAAAACCACTAATCAACCCAACCATCCCAATACCAAAACCAAAGCATCTACAAACTTAGTTGTCCTAAAAATTGTTCCACCTCTAACTATCAACCAACCCTATCAAACCAATTCTTCCAACTTTTCCAATTAAAAAAACTAAAACCAAAACCGAGCTCCTCCAAAATAATATCTCCCATAGTGGAGTCTTATGCTTTAGTTTTGGACAAATTGCTCAAATCCAACATCATTAAACTTTGACCTATCAAACCACCCCAACAATTTGTTATTTCTCACCCTGTGCCTAGTTGATATAATGAGAATGACCATTGTGCCTTTCATTGAGTTATTAGACATGATGTTAGTAGGTAAAATACCTTCAAAAGTTATATTCAAAGCTTAATTTATATTGGAGAACTTGTATTTGATAATCCCAATGCACCTCCTAATCAATTCCTTGACATATTTTGTAAAACTTTTCCCAATCATGCTCCTTCTACCCATCATTATGACAACAAACTAGAATCATCTCACTCTCATGAGGCACATACAATCAACATTATTATTAGTGATCCCATTATTGAGGAGACCATTACCTCAACCACCTCTTCCTCCATTTCACTTATGGAAGTGGTGAACTCACCTCCTATTCCTTTGGATACCAAAATAGAGGAATTAACCACCCCTATTTTTTCACTTGATGAGACCTTAGATTTATCTACTTCTCCTTTGATGGAGACGCCAAAGGAGACAACTTTTGATTTAACCATTTCTTCTTCTTCCACTCCACCCGTTGAAGTGGTAAAATTTCCCACCATTCCTTTGGACACCCAAATAAAGGAAGCAACTATGTCCATTCCTTCACTTGAGGACACCACACCTACCTCCCCCATCACAGAACCATCCATTCTCCCTTTGGAAACCATCTCAAAATAAGAGATTACCTTATCTACCCAACCAACAATTTTATAACCTTCCATCAAACATAAAGATGAAGTAACCATTCCCTCTCCTCCACCTAGGGGCTTAATTTTTTAAGCCAATGACCAAGGAACCAAACCCATCTACAAGACCTTTTCTAGACTAGTCCAAAGTCTAGAGTTCACTTCCTAACCCAACCTTGATAGAGCAACCTTTTGGCATCATCTTGGGCTCCCTTAACAAAATAAATCTGAGTCATCAACCTCCCTTGCATCTACCCTTAAACACATTATTACCTCTTTATCAAACACCTCTTCTTCTAAAACCATAAGTGAATCATCCCAACCACCTCCCTTTAACATTACCAAATCACCTTATGCCTCTCTTACCAAATTGGCCAAGAATCTAGGAATTGTTCCCACACCTAGTTGTACTCACCCTTCTTTGAAGTTGGACTTAAATCCATCTGGTCCACTAAAGAAACCCCAAACTAAACCAATCAAGAAGGTAGAGTTACCCAAACCTCTACCTTGAATTAGATCCATACCACCTCTTTCCCACTTACCTTCTATCTTAAGACCCCATCTTTCTACCATCCCAACTACCTATTCTTCCTCTGGTAAACCATCCCCATTTTATCTACCTATGCCTAAACCCATCAAACCATCTAGCTATCCATCATTATTAACTAACCTATCTACCTCTAATTTCTCACCTATATCCAACCCATCATCATCCAAATCTTCCACTTTTAAATCATTTACCCCAAAACCAACCATAACTAAGCAATCCCAACCACTAACTAAAACCATTCCACCACCTATAACTTCTAGGATAAAGCTTTCTTATAAGAAGACTCCCACCCCTAAAACTATAAACCCATCACCTCTAAAAACTACAAAGCTATCCAAGCACTTGTTCATAGCCTATATGATGAGGATGATCTATTATTAAATGAACCTCTCTTACCTCCATTACTAACCCAACTACCTCGCCAACCTATCCAACATTTACCCATTCTCCCCAATGAATGAGGAGGAGGAACTAAAGTAACCATCAAACCCAACAAACCCCCTCATCCACACTATTCATATGGTTACCTGATCTTAGGCCCAACAGAAGGATAAGGGAAAATACAAAGTAGTCATTCCATGGGCATACCCTTCAACCCCTCAAACCTCCAACAAAACCTAAACATCTTTACCCTCACCTTCACAACCACCAAAACCCAAGGTATCTATTTTGGGAGCCTCTCCCTCTAACCCTTATACATCCATCTAGTGGATAGTCTTGAAACAACTTCACCAAAAACTAGTGAAAATGAACCTTTTTGAATTTATTAACACCTTGCTCCATCATTTCTAGGCATTAATAGAGGCTCCATAATCTATAGAGGTTAAACCAAATTACCCTCGACCTCCTACACCCTTTATTGGAGCCCTCCAAATTTCTAATAATATCACCTTTTAAGATTTTGAAATACCTCTTATTCATACTGAGGATCCCAATCTTACCCTCTTCATCACAACATACATCAATCAAGCTTACATCAAAAGGGTAATGATTGATGGAGGAGCTAGTATCAACATTATCTCCTCCCAT
The DNA here is from genome assembly GCA_037957365.1 of Torreya grandis. Lineage (NCBI taxonomy): Eukaryota > Viridiplantae > Streptophyta > Pinopsida > Cupressales > Taxaceae > Torreya > Torreya grandis. The sequence goes on from JARHVA010008211.1 coordinate 443,598, forward strand.
GCTTATGACCAACTTTATCTACCTAAGAACATCATGTTAGAAAGTGCAATGGTCCTTTGCTCTTACAATGATATCATGGCCACTACCTTAGGGATAGTTATCCTCCATATCCACCTGGGACCTTGTACCATTCTCAAACTATTTTACATTATAGAGGGAAATTTCTAATCCATGCCATGAGTTATGTCCCTTCTACCTTACATTGATGTGTCAAATTAGAGCACAAAGGTCAATTTTTTAACATTAAAGCTGACCCTTAGTAATTTTTCCTCTTATAATATGACATATCAACCTAAAGATGTTCTTAGTCCTCCCTTATCCACCTCACCATCAACTAATAACAACACTACCTCACTGCCAGCCAAAACCCATAGCACTCCCACCCATAATAGTGATGAAGCTTCAACTAGCTCATTTATCCCTTCTTCCTAGATTCTCATAAAGGACCCCTTGGAACCCATATTTCAATGTCTCTCCCTTGGGGAGTATCATCTCTTAGCCTTATATTTTTTCCCTACTCTGTAAGAGTATGGGAACCTTAAGCATGACCCTTCATATGATACCAACATTGAAACCATAATTCCTTTTGGGCTCCCCAACCATCAAACATATTTCATTTATGGGGGACTTGATCAACCACTTCTTGCTTTCACCACTACCTCACCCATCTGAGCATTCGTCTTCAACTTATCTTATCTCAACAAACTAGCTTTTGCCAAAAATTACCTTTACAGGTGTACTTGGAAGGGGTTTGTCCTTGGCCTTTATGAATAGGGACCTCATGAGTTACCAATAATCAAAACTCAAAAATTTCAGGAGTTATTTGGCCTTAGGATCATACCACTTTAAGAACCCACATCACCAAAACCCATCGCCACCATCGATGATGATGTTCCATCCTCACCAACCCCATCTCCCTTGAAGTTTGAACACTTTGATATCATTCCATCTAATTTTTTTATCAATACCATTAGTTTAGGCCCCCTAACCTATCAAAAGGATGGCCAAACTAAAACCCTTCCTCTCATTTATCTTAAAATTATAGAAAGAGATTATCTTACCATCAACACCATTAAAATGTCAGGACAATGATTCCATTCTCACTTACTTTGGTATGGGGGATTATTCTATCCATAAATCCATTCCTCTTGAGAACCAAACCATGTTAAATGAATCCACTATTGATGTCAACTTGGTTACTTACGATAACCCCCATATCATTAAGATCGGCCAATCCTTAAATTCTATGGAGCAACAAGACTACCCTTGTTTCCTTCATGACCATAGCATAGAATTTGGTTGGTCCTATCAGGATATGCCAAGAATTGACCCTTCTATTTCCCTCTATAACATTATCACCCATCCTGAGATTAATCCTATTTTTCAAAAGCTTCATAAGATTCATTTTTTCATATCCCTTCTTGTTAAATAAGAATTTATGTGTCTCTTATCTTTCAACTTCATTCAAACCATCAACTATCCATAATGGGTTTTTAACATCATTCCTATCACTAATCCTATAAGGGGACTTTGCCTCTGTATCAAATTTTATGACCTCAACCTCACTTGCCCAAAGGATGGCTTTCCTTTACCAAATATTGAACAACTTATTGATCTTATAAATGGCCATGAGATGTTATCTCTCATGGATAGTTTCTTAGGATATAATTAGATCTTGATTGTTCCCAAAGATCAGCATAAAACTTCCTTTATCACCCCATGGGGAACCTTGTACTACATGGTCATGTATTTTGGTTTGAAGAATGCTAGAACAACCTATCATCATGTCATGACATACATCTTTCATGATTTCATCATTAAAATTATATAGGATTATGTGGATGATCTCCTTGGGAAATCCGAACACCATAAGGATTACCTAGCCATTCTCATTATCAAATTTGACCAACTAATCCATTTTCATGTCAGGCTCAACCTAATAAATGCCTTTTTGGGGTTTTATATGGAAAGTAATTATCTTTATCATCTCTCTTTATAGAATTAAAATAGACCCTACCAAAGTCATAGCAATATTTGAAATGCCTCCTCCTACTAACCTTAAGCAATTCTGTAGCCTACAAGATAAACTTCAATCCATCTATCACTTCATCTCTCAGTTATCAAATAGATGTCAACCCTTTCACCATCTCCTAAAGGAAAAAACCTCTTTTAAGTGGACCAAGGACTGTTAACAAGCCTTTGATTTGCTTTAAAAATACCTTCTCTCTCCACCTATCCTCATCCTTCCTAGGGAAGATCAACCCTTTTACCTTTACATATCCACCACTGACCATTCCTAAAGGGAAATTCTCTCTCATCATCATGAACAAAATAAAGAGCAATCTGTATACTACATTAGCCACACACTTATAGAATATGATACTCGATATACCCATCCTAAGAAACTTTATCTTGCACTCATGTTTGTGTCCTCCAAACTCTATCACTACCTCCTTAATCACAAAACCTATGTCATCACTAACACTGACCCACTCAAGTATATGCACTTCAAACCATACCAAAACTAGCATATGGCTAAGTGGCTCATACTCCTAGCTGAGTTTGATTTTGAGTTCCTTCAGCAAAAGTTAATTAAAGGGCAAGTCATCATTGATCAATTAGCTAAAAATCCTCTACCAAATAATCAACTACTTCCTCTGGGATTTCCAAATGAGTCCATCACAACTATTTCTTATGAGGAACCCACCTACCAAATGACCATGTTTTTGTATGGCTCTAAATGCCAATGTGGTGGGGTGTTAGAGTTATTCTCTTTCCCCTTAATGGTTAACCTCTTCCCCTTTCCTTTAAACTTAACTTTAAGTGTACCAATAACATGGCTAAGTATGAATCCCTAGTCATAGGTCTCCAAACCACTTTATCCTTAGGAGTTAAAACTATCAATGTCTTTGGTGACTCCCAACTTGTGGTCAACCAATTCAATGGATCTTATCAATGTAAAAATGATGTCTTATAAAATTACAAACTCCTATTCAATGTACTCATAGCATCATTTAAACATTACCTTATCCAATTAGTTCCTTGATCTATCAACAAATTAATGGATATAATGGATTCCCTTGCTTCCCAAATCTCATCTCAACTTGTCAAGTCTAAACTATTTATCACCATCTATAGTTTTATCACACCCTCATATACCAGTTTTGACCTTCCTACCATGTGTAGTGTGGAAGCATCTTCTTTTGACATTTGGTATGAACAAAATTTTAACTATCTTAACCTCAACATTGTTCCTCCTAACATTTTGAGAATGCCTAAAAATACTTTGTTTAGAGTACCTCTTGTTACATTGTACTAGGGAGAATCCCTTACAAACATGGATTTGACGGCCTCCTTCTCTATTATCTGCATAGTCATGAAGTTTCCCATACTATCAAGGAAACACATGATAGAATCTATGGAGGACACTTTAGTGGCCTATATGTCACTAAATGTATCCTTCACCTTGGCTACTATTAGCCTAGCCTCAATTAGGATTATTGTGATTATGTAAAGAAGTGTGTAAAATGTTAATATCTGGCTAACTTACATCATACACCTACCCATGGCCTTCAAGTATCTAAATACTATTGGCCCTTCACACAATGGGGTCTCAACCTTATTGGGGAAATTAGTCCTCATTCTTCAAAATGACACTAATTTATCATTATCACCACTCAATATTTCACCAAATGGGTGGAATCCATTCCTCTTATCTTGACCAAAGTTGAAAAGATTATTGACTTCATCAATCACCATATCATATACCACTTTAGTGTTCCCAATAATATCATCACTGCTAATGGTAATTATTTTAAAGACAACAAAGTCCAAAGTTTTTGTGGTGCTTTTGGAATCAAGTTAAGATTTTCCTCACCATATCATCCATAAGTAAATGGATAGGTAGAAGCCTCTAACAAGACCCTCAAAAAAATGCTAACCAAAGTAGTAAGTGCTTCAGGTGAGGATTTCCACCTACACATCCCTTTCACTTTATGGGCCTATCGTACTACCATTCAAACTTCTACAGGTGCTACCCCTTTCTCTCTAGTCTTTGAAGTATAGGTAGTCTTACCTCTCAAAGTATAGAAACCTTTTCCTCTCATATATTTACATGAGATCCTTTCCAAAAGTGATTATCATCAATAACATCTCACATGACTTAAACTCCTTGATGAAGACTGCCTTGCATTTCTTAACCATCTTTATGTCTATCAATAAAAAATAATGTGTGCTTACAATAAACACCTAAAAGAGAAATAATTAAATATCTAAGATCTCATCTTTAAGTAAAACCAACATGTAACTAATATGGAGAAAAGCAAAAGAGGCAAGTTTGTTTTCAATTGGCTTGGACCCTACATCATAACCCATAAGTATGGATCAAGAGCTTATCATTTATCATCTCTCAAAGGAAAACTAGAACTAAACCTCTCAATGATTCACATCTACATCATTTCTTTTGTTAAATCAATATCACATTCAACTTTGTGTCTAACTTAAGCTCATCCCTTGGTTTACGATATTTTTAATTTCCTTACACATTCACCCTATTCCTCTTGGGGACAATTGATTATAGCATAGGACCATGTGATTATCCATCATATTTATATCCTAATACTAAGCATGAATACCATGGATCTACCCATGGCATGGTTCTCATGGAAACTTTTCATCTCTAATTAGATGTAATCCCATGATTAGTTATCTCTCAAACCACTTTCAATCATATATCATTAACCTTTTGTGATGAAGTCTTGCCTCCATAAAGATAGACCTATAATCCTAAATAGACTTATCCATGTCTAAACCTAACATTAAAATTCAAATTGGGATACCAAAATATCATTTGGGTCCATATCTCTAACATTGCAGAATTCTCCCTTGAAGGATAACTACCCAACAATTAAAATGCTTAAAGATAGACTGCTCCCTTGAAGGATAGCTATAAAAATCCAACTTTAGACCACTCCCTTGAAGGATGGATAAGTTATGTTTGTCAAAAAAAAAATATTTGAAGTTTCTCACATTGATCAATTTCACCGACCTATCAAAACAACAAAAAAAAGAACAACCCTATGTCCAAATCAAAGCAAGTATGATATAATCAGCTTTTATATATGGCATTAGTAGACTGTCAGCATCGATCAGTATACACATTATAAGACATGGAATTGTTTATTATGGTTCTTTGGTCACCTATATAAGTGGAAAACTAACTCATATCAAGTTATCATATCACCCATTTCCCATTCAACCATCTACCTATCACCTACTTTCCCTTCACACGCTCTCTAAAATCAAAGGACTATGAGCTTACTTGACACAAAGTGACCAAGATACCTTATTTTTCAATAAAATAATGCTCATGTAAATCATTCAAAAGTCATATTTTCATTAATTCAATCCAAATTTTGTTTTTTTCAACCCTTACCAATGAACACATCATGTCTTTTTCATACCCTCTATTCATTAGGTCATGTGGGCATATGTCTCATGATTCTTCTCTCCTTTCCACATTTATTATGTTATCTAAACCTAATTTATGTGATTTAATTATACCCCCATATCACATATCATATCAAAACATTCAAACCATCATTTTCATCAATGAAATAATCTATATACATCATAACATTATGAACCATGTCCATAAACCATATCATATCTATGAACAAAACATCAAAACCATACAACATCAATAATCACATCACCACATCACTATCATCAAAGCAATAATCATTTATAATAGAATAAACCATATCATATCAATAAACACCATAGACCATGTCATATTGTTACTTCCCATAAACATAACAATAATCTAAAACATTAGCATATCACATCCTAAACAACCATGACCATATCATCTATCGCATATCCAAAATTCTCTCTATAAACCACATCATCATATAAATAAACATCATCAAAAAAACCATAATCAAAACCATCAATCACATGTCCATGATCATATATATGAATGAACACGTCATCCACTATGTATAAACCTAAACATCACCTAAACTATACGCATTAAAATATTCATCATAAGATCAAACATCTCATCATAATCATGTTTCAATTCCATTATCACATCATCATATAACATAATTTTTGATGCATGTTTTATACACACCATAACTATAATGAGGTAGACTCTAACATTTTAGGATCTCTATAGAGATAAACACCACTCTAAGGCATGAGTTGTAGGTATGTAATATCTTACAACCTATTGATAGAATAGACTGGTAAACCATGAAGGTTGTTAACAAGGTTTTTTTGGATGGAGACATGATTTCCTAATAGTGTGGATTCTTACGTGAGTTGGATGGGTAGCTAGATTTTATTCTAAAGTGGGGAAATCTCAATAAAAAAATTAAAATAGAGGGTAAGGTAGGGAAATAATTAAATTCTTATGGTTCTCAAGAATTACTTCCCTGGCTATCTTCTGGATAGACCTGTGTCTTCTTAAAACCAATGCCTATTACTAGCAATAAATGCTCACAAGCAACTAGACATAGCTAAAGAGTCTAAGGGAATAGAGGTATTAGAAGTCAAATGGCCTCATACAAAGGTTGTGCCTATCAAGGTAGCTTTTTCACACCCTTCAATTAAGAGATTATGCCTTGAGCTAGTGTATTATCTAATGTAGTAATAACACGCATTTAGAAAACTACACCAAGAAAACACAAGTACGTACCCAAAAGGATACTCCAATAAAACCTAACTATTTCAATCAACACATTTACCAATCTTCAATAGTAATTAAACATCTAAGATTAACGCATTAATCAAAATAATTAATAATCCATTCAAAACATTAGCACACTAAATATTTATTGAAATAAATAACCATAGAAAATAATAACTAACAACATAACATTGGGTAAAAAATACTCTAATACTTCACTTGATGACCAAAAGGTTTATTGCTTCATATTCTAAAATTATATAACCCTAAAAAGGTAAGTAGTAAAATAGTATTTATACATCTTGGGGAGGGGTCACCTCATCCTCCAAGTCTATGCATGTTAGTTACATGTGGCAATTTGAACATCTAGGGCTAACTGTAGTCAAAATAATTTAAGCTTAAAAACTATAAATAGTCAAATTAATTTTACAAAAGAATGCAACATGTGCATGTTCAAGAAAATACAAAGTCAATAAGTTACAAATAATTATCTAATTTACAAGGAATGTCTATACATATATATGCCACTTAGAATAGCACATGCAAAACTTAAGGCCATGTGGTTCAAAGTGTTGCATGGGCCTTTATTGGAGTTAAAGTAAAAGTAGAAACCAAAGGTACATATCCACTACTACATATTCACTTCATTCTCCTTGTAAACTTTATGAGACACCTCATGATTTTGATGAATGATGTCTAAATTGAGTAGTGAATCCCCATGGAGTATTTTAGTTTGTCCAAGGAGTCTTGCATGCTCATCTTTGGTTATCTGAAACTCACTTCTAAAGATTTCTACCTCGGTCACCTTCCTCCAGACCTTTCTCAACTCAGCTTCTATATTCTCAATTATCAAGCCCTGTATGCTTTGTTTTAAATCATCTGTAGTGTCTTAGATAATCTTTTAAAAATTTATTCTCCTAACTAACTTCCCTATAGAATCCCTTGCTTTGGATAGCTTCAATTCATCCAAGATTTGAAAGATTTGGGTCTCATGAGCCTAATAATCTATCATTAAGATTGAAACTACCTTTAACCATTATTTATCTTATTCATGTCTAATGACTACTAGGTTTAAGGCATTGGATGCCTTGAACATTGTCATTAAATCCAAGTGTCTATACAATGGGTTACCCATCTAGGCAACCAACATCTTAAGCCAAGTAATTTCTTGGGCAAGAGAGTTACAAAGTTGATGCACCTAGGCTAGGTGAGGTGATTTTATACTTTCATAAACATTATGGCCTCAAGAGAGTTATCACACTTGGAAGAAACATCTCTTACCTTAGTTTTAATACTTGTAGGAATGTGTACTATGTTGGATTACCACTTTAGTTATTCAATTTGTGCTCATAGTTCTCACACTTCATCTTTGAGCTCTTGGCATGCTATATTTTTGCCTTCATGTATAGCTACCACTACATCCTTATGGTCTTAGGCTAGGTCCAAAATGTTTTCTTCACACACAAGATCACTCAATTACCTATTATGTCTCTTAGTTATGGCGAGCGTTAGTATTCACTCCTCAAGAATGAGGCTAGTACACTAGTTATCCTCTAATTTTCTTTTCTTCACTCTTTGGATGGAACCAATTGGGGGGCCAAATAAAGTAGAGATAGAGGGGAGATAATTGACCTTATATGTATTAATTTAACCTCTTAAATCCATGGCTTAAGATAGAATATTATGAGGCACCTTAGCTATGGTGATAATAACTTCCTACTCAGCCTTCCCTTTCTCCTTCTTCTACCTCTTTCAGGGCTTGGTCAAAACATCAAGCAAGGAAGGCCATATTATTTTTGACTAGTCCACTCCTCCAAATTGAGGAAGTGGATGGACTATAATTACATGGGGCTTTTCCTTTCTCCCCTTGTTTCTGCTTGCTATAGTTTTTTCTGTAGAAGTGGAAGTGGGGAGTGGAAGATGTTAGGAATAAAACACTTATAAATCTAGATCTACTATTACCATAAACCAAATCTAAATATATGCAATAAAATGAATCATGGAAACATTCCTTAATTCACCATTAATATGAAATCATAAATGAGAGCAAGATAATAATAACATAGATAATATAGATCTAATATGGTTCACCCAATGTGGGTTATATCCACCAATGAAAGTTCTCAAATAGATCGGTAATCTAAAAAAAGATTACAATGAACTCTCATAGAGATATAAAAATCTTTTGTAAAAAGTGCTACATAAAAAGCTTCACTTTCACCTACACCTACACAATGTTGTATCTCACAATTTTCTAAACCACACCCTATAATGAACACTTGAACTTTTCAAAACACCTACACTTTGATTATGATCTTCAAAGTCACACCCTGCAAATAAACCATCAACCTCTAAAGGCCACACCATATATAAGAAAATGAAGAAAATCCACAAAAGGAAGAGTAAATGTGCAATGTTTATACAAAATAAACATTATCCAACATGTGATAACCCTCCACCTCATCAAGCTTATCCAAATCTCTCCCAAGGAATAATTCACTATTTCTATCTCTCCACCCTCTAAGGGCACATTTCTCAAAAGCATGTGATCACAACCAACTCCACTTAACAAGGAAGGAGTTCCCTTTTCCAAAAAATAACTAGCTTCTTCAAAATAGGGAAGTCAACATGGGAAAAGGCATCTAATAACTAACTCCATGAAATATGGAATACATAGAAATTAGGAATACAAGGAATATTCCACTCACATGTGGAGAACATGAAAATTACACCCCCACATATTTGGAGCTCTTTAGGCCCCCAAAATTTATTCATATGGTCATGTGATAGCTCTAAAGGGATCCACACTCAACAATCTACCACTTGGATACCATTTCTCTTGAATATAATGTATCACTGATGCATGACACTAAGGCCAACCAAATTTGAACATATTCTCAATTTGTCCAATGTGACCACCTTGGTCATCATATCCACATGATTCTAGCTAGTATGAATCTTCTCTAGCTTCACCAAGCTCTCCTCCAAAGTTGTCTTGATGAAGTGATAATGTAACTAAATGTGTTTCATCCTTAAGTGGAAAGTAGATTTCTTTTCCAAATGAATAACACTTTGATTATGACTATTTAGTCTCCCAACTTCCTACTCATGCCCCAACTCTTGAAACAAATCCCATAACCAAACCATCTCCTTGATAGTCTCTGTGGTAGCAACATACTCTACCTCTATGGTTGACAAAGCCATAACCTTATGTATCCTAAAAATTCAACTAACTATTGTATCTCTAATAGTAAATATATATCCTATCATACTTCTCTTTCTATCAATATCCCTTACCATATTTGAGTCTACATAACCATGAAAAGTGTTATGTGATCCACCATAACATTATGCAAAATCAATGGTTCCTCTCAAATATTGTATAATCTATTTCATTACCTATCAATGCTCATAACCTGGATCACTCATATACCTTCTCACAAATCCCACTACTTTGGAAATATTTGGCCTAGTACAAACCATAACATACATCAAGCTTCCAAATACCAATGAGTAAGGTACCTTGGATATCTTAAGCTTTTCAGCTTCCATCTTGGGATACTACTCCTTTGATAATCAAAAGTAGCCTACCAAAGGATCATCAATATATTTAGCATCCAACATGTTAAACCTTTTTAAGACTTTCTTCACATACTCTGATTGGGATAAGATCAACTTCCTCTCCTTCCTATCATGATAAATCCTCATACCAAGGATTTGCTTTGCCATACCCAAATCCTTCATAGAAAATGAGTCACTAAGTTGTTTCTTGAGCATATGAATATGTTGTATGTTATTTATAAGAAATAACATATCATCAACATATAAGCATAAAATAATAAAAGAACCATCATCAAAATGTTTGATGTACATGCAATGGTTAGAATGACACCTTTAATATTTTTGTTCCAACATAAAATAATCAACTTTCTCATATCATTGTCATGGAGCTTATTTCAAGCCATACAAGCTCTTCTTTAGTTTGCACACATGGTTCTCCCTCCTTTTGACCTCATAACCCTGTGGTTGCTTCATATACAACTCTTCATTCAAATCACCATGAAGAAAAGTAATTTTCACATCTAACTATTCTAAATGCAAATCCTCAACTACAATTAAACCAAAAAATAGTCCTGATAGAAGTCATTTTTATAATAAGAGAAAAAATCTCATCAAAATCAATACCTAATTTTTGTGTAAACCCCTTGACCACCATCCTATCCTTATACCATTTTCTCCTTTCATCCTTTTCTTTAATTCTAAAGATCTACTTGTTCAAAAATACACTCTTGCCCTTGGGTAGCCTAACCATATCCCACATTTGGTTCTCCATGAGAGATCTATGCTATTCATCCATGGCGTATTCATATCTCAACTTGGAATCTACCTGCATTGCTTCCTCATAACACTCTAACTCTCCATTGTTAGTGAGTAAAAAATAATTTAAAAGATAAAAACATTTATGTGTTCTTCTTACCCTAGAAGATCTTCCTATCATAGGAGTTTGGGGTCATTTTGTATAAGGTTCCTAAACTGAATCATTAGATACTTTACCATCCAAAATATCATCCAATACTATGTACTCTTTTTGTTCCTGATCCTATTCTTACAACTGATATTTATGCATGACTTTTCATTAAAGATCACATCTCTAGACCAAAATATTTTCCTATCTTTAATGCTCTATAAATAGAAACCAAAGTCATCCTCACCATAACGAATAAATGTGCATTTCTCTAATTTAGCCTCTAGCTTGGTCTTATCCTCTTAATGAGATAAAAAGCCTCACATATAAATACTCTAAGAAAAGAATAATCAACATTCTTACCAAACTAAGCTTGTTCTAGAATGCCTACATCCAAAGGCATAGAAGGTCCTATGTTAATTAGATATACTACCATGCTAACTGATTCTACCCAAAACTATAATAGCAACCCTGCATGTAACCTCATGCTTCTAGAAAATTCTATTATTGTTCTGTTCATCTTTTCAGATACCCCATTCTACTTTGGAGTTCCTAGAAACATCCTTTGCCTATTAATTCCATTGTTAAAATAATAATCAAAGAAATCATTATTACAATACTCACCTCCATTATCTAATCTAAGACATTTCAACTTGAGACCTATTTCATTCTCAACCAAGGCTTTCCACTTCTTAAAAGTTTCAAATACATCAAATTTATTTTCCATGCAATAAACCCAAATTTTTCTAGTTGCATCATAAATAAAAGTAACATAATAATTGTATCTACCAATACAAGATACCTGAGCTAGTCCCCATACATCTGAGTGTACTAGATCTAACTTATGCTCTTACTTTATGGGTCCAACCTTTAATAACTTAACCCACTTTTATTTCCCATACACATAATTTTCACAAAATTCTAGATATATGTCTTTTAATCTAGGCAACTTATCTTTTAAGATCTACATGCCCTTATGGCTCATATGACCAAGCCTATAGTGCCACATAGTTGCATCTCCATCTGTAACAACTAAATAAATAGAATCAACACTACTATTCAAATACAAAGTACCAACTTTCTTACCTCTCAATATCATAAGAGCACCTTTGGTAACTTTCTAAAAATCTATAGTAAACAATACTAAACATCCTTCACTACCCAATTGCTCCACTGAAACTAAATTATATCTCAACATAGGCACATGTCTAACATCCTTAATGATCCATGTGTTCCCATTCTACATCTTAACTTAAACACAACCTTTCCCTACTATCTCACATGGTTCATCATCACCAAGATATACATGTCCTAGATTCCCTTGAACATAATCAGTAAAATAATTCTTATGTGCAGTGACATGAAAAGAAGCCCCTGAATCTAATACACAAGACTAAAAAAAACTATCCATAAAAATAATTAAGGAATCTTGACATGATTTACCTAATGTCACATTTACCTCATTTATTTCCTCATTATTGGCATTCTTATCTTGAAGTGTGTTGAGTTGTGGAGCTAAAAGCTTCACTCGAATGAGTAAATGTAAGGTTGTTATATTACACAGTCACCGATGTTGATCAGGGATCGACTGGAGGCTACTAATGTTAGTTATGTATCAGTCGACGTTGGTCATGTGCAAACAGACAGAGACCGACATCGGTCACCTGTGCGTCTAGAAAGTCTATTTTCATGGATGAATAGATTGTTTGCATGATTAGTTTAGTTGTTAGTTGTAAGTCCGCATTTCTATTTTTGGTAAGACTGATTTGAACCTTTGATTAGGAGGTGTATCCAATGGTTGAGAATGCATAGCTCATGATCCCCAATTCTATATAATAGGGATAGATCTTCATAGCTTGAAAGACATGAAAAAGGGTAGACAATTCAAGTAGCTGAATTGTATTTGTAATTGATAGAGAACACTCTTGAGGGAAAGAGATCTATACATCTAAGAGGTGTGGAAGAAAGAGATATTTCTTCAATTGTATTTCCTTTTGGAAGAGTTTAATACAAGTTTTCATTGTTTCTTGTATCTCATGTTCTTTGCTGATTTTGATTTCTAGTTACATATTTACTTCTAATTTAATTCCGTGTTTAGTTGCATACAAAAGTAATCAATTTTTCTTGTTACGATCCTAACAAGTGGTATTAGAGCTAGGTTCACTAACAGGTGGTTTTAGATCTATTTAGTGTGTGTTGATTATAGATCACTCACAGGAGTTTTTGTTTGAGTGGGAGTATAGCAATGGCAGAAGAAAGTAAACTAAGAATGGAGAAGTTTAATGGCAAGAACTATCAATTATGGAGGATGTAGATAGAAGATTATATGTGTTAGAAAGATTTGTACTTATTTTTGGGTGGGGTTTCAAGCAAACCCACAAATATGCAAGATGAAGAATGGAATGTTCTTGATAAAAAGGCTCTGAGATCCATAAGGTTGAGCCTGGCATCTTCTGTGATTTCTAACTTGTCACAGGCAAAGACAACGGTAGAGTTAATAGATACTTTAACAAATTTATATGAAAAGCCCTCAGCTTCAAATAAGGTATATCTTATGAAGCAATCATTTAATTTGCAAATGTAGGAAGGTGGATCTGTATCTAGTCATCTAAATGATTTCCATGCAATAGTAAATCAGTTAAATTCAATCAAAATAGTTTTTGATGATGAAATTAAGGCTCTCTTAATTTTATACTCTTTACCTGAAAGTTGGCATAGCTTGGTAATGGTAGTTAGTAATACTGCATCTGCTACAAATATCTTGAAAGTAGATGATGTTGTTAGTGTAATCTTGAATGAAAATATTCGCAGAAAAAGCACAGGGGAAACATCAGGTAATGCTTTAAGTATTGAAAGTAGGGGAAGGAAAAAAGAGAAGCACAAGTAAGGGAGATCAAGGTCTAAGTCAAAGATGAGAGGTAGATCTAAATCCAAAAATGGAAGAAAAATAACCTGCTAGAATTGTGAAAAGATAGGACATGCAAAGAAAGATTGCCGGTTACTGGTTAAAGAAGAAAATCAGCATGAAGGTAAAGAAGAAGTAAAAGTTGTAGGTATTGTTGCACAAGATGCTTTTACACTTTCTTTGGATACTAGAATATAATCTTGGGTTTTAGATTTTGGTGCCTCTTTCCATGCTACCCCAAATAGAGAATATTTCAATGATTATGTCTAGGGAGATTTTGGAATAGTTTATTTAGGGGATGATGAGCCTTGTAAAATTGTTGGCAAAGGAAAAGTGCAGATGAAAATGCAAAATGGCAACACATGGGTGTTGAAAGATGTCATGCATGTACCCATCCTGAAGAGGAATATAATTTCTGTAGGAAAGTTAGGGGATGAGGGTTGTATAGTAACTCTCACAACTAAATCTTGGAAGGTTACCAAGGGTGCACTTGTATTAGCCAGAGGTAAGAGAGTAGGTACTCTCTATTTATGTAATTGTATTATTGATTATTCTCCTTCTATATTATCTACTTCAGATATAGATGAAAATTTGTGGCACTGTAGGCTTGGTCACATGAGTGAGAAGGGAATGAGAGTTCTTAAGTCAAAAGGTAAGCTTTCATATTTGAAAAGCATAGATCTAGATTTCTATGAGCATTGTATTTTTGGGAAACAGAAGAGAGTGAGATTTCTCAAGACTGGGTCAACAAAGAGGAAGCACAAGTTAGAGCTTGTTCACACAGATGTATGGGGACCAGCTCAAGTAGCTTATATTAGAGGATCACAGTATTATATTTCTTTCATTGATGATGCTACAAGAAAGGTATGGGTTTATTGCATAAAGAATAAATCTAATGTTTTTGACACATTTATGAAATGAAAAGCTTTGGTTGAGAATGAAATAGGTTTGAGATTGAAGTGCCTTAGATTTGATAATGGTGGTGAGTACTACAGTTATAAGTTCAATAGGTATTGTTCTATGAATGGAATACATGGGCAAAGGATGGTTCCAAGGACACCTCAGCAAAATGGAGTTACTGAAAGGATGAATAGAATAATTTTGGAGCATGCACGGAGTATGAGGTTGCATGTTGGTTTGCCCTTACAATTTTGGGTAGAAGCTGTAGACACTATGGTTTACCTAATTAACAAAGGACCCTCTACTGCTTTAGATGGTGGAATTCTAGAAGAGGCTTAGATAGGTAAAAAGGTAGATCTTTCATTTCTCAGAGTTTTTGGTTCTAAAGCTTTTGTGCATGTTGATAAAGAAAATAGAAAGAAGCTAGATGTTAAGTCTATGAGGTGCACTTTTATTGGTTATGGCTCTGGAGATTTTGGATTTCAATTGTGGAATCTAAGAACTAACAAAATAATTAGAAGTCGTGATGTTGTTTTCAATGAGAAGGTGATGTATAGTGATCAGGTCAAGAAGCTAAATAATATTGAGCAGAGCAATGTTGATTTGGATGAGGTGACGATCCAAAATGAGCTCATGGGAAAATATAATCATAGACAGGATAATACAGACACCAACATCAGTCAGGAAGGAACTGACATTGATCGAACAGGAACCAATGTCAGTCAGACAATGACCAATGTCGATCAGGCAAGAATTGACATCGGTTGGGCAGAACTGATGTCGGTTAGGTACAGGCCTGGAGATGACCAAGATCAGTCTCTGATAGAGAATTTGGGTAGACAACAAGCAAAAAATGAGTCTCAGATGCCCATAAGGAGGTTAGAAAGGGTAAGTAAACCTCCAATTTGATATTCCCCTTCATTATTCTACTTGTTGCTCACTGATAGTGGAGAACTAGAGAGTTTTGATGAAGCAATGCAGGTAGAAACTCAGAAATAATGGGTGCTTGGCATGAGTGAGGAGATTGATTCCTTGAAAGAGAACCAAATGTGGGATTTGGTTGAGTTTCCAGCGGGTAAGAGAACACTAAAAAATAAATGGGTTTATAGGTTAAAGGAAGGTGAGAATGGACAGATGAGACATAAGGCCAGGTTAGTAGAAAAGGGATTTGCATAGAAACTAGGTATTGATTTTGGTGAAATTTTTTCTCTTGTAGTAAAAATGACTTCTATTTAGACTGTATTGTCTTTAGTTGCTATTTAGGATTTGCATCTTGAGTAGCTTAATGTTAAGACAACGTTTCTTCATGGAGATTTGGATGAAGAAATATATATGGATCAGCCAAAGGATTTTGAGGTCAAAGGTAAGGAGAAGCTTGTGTGCAGGTTGAAGAAAATCTTATATGGTCTTAAGCAAGCTCCTAGACAATGGTATTTAATGTTTGACAGGTTTATGACTGAGCATGGTTATAGTAGATGTCAATCTAACCATTGTGTGTATTTTAAGAGATTGGATAATGGTAGATATATTAACCTAATGCTGTATGTAGATGATATGCTTGTTGCAAGTTCACACATGTAGGATATTTCTGAGCTTAAGGTAAAATTAGCTCACACATTTGCCATGAAGGATTTAGGAGCAGTAAAGAAAATCCTTGGCATGAGTATTAAGAGAGACAAGAAAAATCATAGGTTGATTTTGTCTCAAGAGGATTATGTGAACAAGGTGTTAGAGAGGTTTAATATGCAGGATGCAAAACCGATAAGTACACCTATGGCTAGACACTTCAAGTTGAGTAAAGAACAGTGTCCTAATTCACATGAAGAGGTAGAGTACATGAGTAGAGTTCCATATGCTTCCAAAGTTGGGAGCTTAATTTATGCAATGGTATGTACTAGCCCTGATATTGCCCAAGCAGTGGGAGTTGTTAGTAAGTTTATGGCCAATCTAGGAAAGGAACACTGAAAAGCAGTTTAGTGGATTCTCAGATATCTGAGAGGGACCAGCAGTAGGCATTTATGCTATGGAGGGTCAAACACTTCTCTATGTGGATATGTAGATGCGGATATGGAAGGTGACTTAGATGGCAGGAGAAGCACCATAGATTATGTTTTCACTGTTAGTAGAATGGCAGTTAGCTAGATTTCAAAGTTGCAGAAGGTTGTTGCCTTGTCTACTACAGAGGCAGGATACATTACAGTCACAGAGGCTAGCAAAGAAATGATATGGATGACACGATTCATAGAATATTTGGGAAAGGAGCAAGAGAGTTGTAGATTATACAGTGACAGTCAAAGTGCAATTCATTTGGCTAAGAATTCAGCCTTTCATTCAAGAACCAAACATATATAGCTTAGGTACCACTTCATTAGATAGGTATTGGAGGATGGTGAGTTGAAGCTGGAAAAGATCCATACATATAAGAACCCTACTGATATGTTAACAAAGCCAGTAATAAAGGAGAAGTTGAATTTTCATTTAACTTTTGTTGGTCTTCAAGATTGAGCTTGAAGATGGAGAAGCTAGAAGATGTTACTGTACAGGTACAGGTGCAGTTGTTTATCTCTAAGTGGGAGATTATTGAGTTGTGGAGCTAACAGCTTCACCCAGATGAGCAAATGCAAGGTTGCTATATTAAAAAGTCACTGATGTCAATCAAGGATTGACTGGAGGCTACCGACATCGATTATGGATCGATCAATATCAGTCATGTGCAGATAGACAGGGACCGATGTCGGTCACCTGTGCATCTAGAAAGTCTATTTTCATGGATGAATAGATTGTTTGCATGATTAGTTTAGCTTTTAGTTGTAAGTCTATGTTTTTATTTTTGGCAAGACTGATTTGAACCTTTGATTAGGAGGTGTATCCAATGGTTGAGAATGCATAGTTCATGATCCCTAATTCTATATAATAGGGATAGATCTTCATAGCTTGAAAGACATGAAAAAGGGTAGACAATTCAAGTAGCTGAATTGTGTTTGTAATTGATAGAGAGAACTTTTGAGGGAAAGAGATATATACATCTGAGATGTGTGGAAGAAAGAGATATTTCTTCAATTATATTTCCTTCTGGAAGAGTTTAATACAAGTTTTCATTGTTTCTTGTATCTCATGTTCTTTGCTGATTTTGATTTCTAGTTACATATTTACTTCTGGTTTAATTTTGTGTTTAGTTGTATACAAAAGTAATCAATTGTTCTTGTTATGATCCTGACAAAGTGACCAACAATCCTTTTTTTAGTTTCCACTCTTCCCATAATTCCAACATATCATCTTGGATCTAGATCTAGACTTAGATCTACATTTTGACTTTCCTTGGTTGCCTTTTATCTTGACCTTTTGCCTCCCTATAGTATCAATGGATAAATCATTACCTAAAGATGATTCACTAGTGTTTTTTCTCTAGATCTCCTCACTAAGGATCACACCTACAACATCCTCAAAATTCAAGCTTCCCTTGGTAGGGACTGCATTACTTACAGTGATAACCAAACTATCCCAACTATAAGGAAAAGAATATAATATTAGTAAAGCTCTAATTTCATCATCAAAATTAATTCCAACTGAAGTGAGCATACTTAAAACCATATTAAAATCATTACGATGATTATAAATTGAACCATTCCTAGACATTTTCATGTTAAACAATCTTTTCATAAGAAAAATTTTATTGGAAGTTGAAGGTTTCTCATATAAGTTCTTAAGTTTATCTATGAGATCATTTATAGTTATCTGATCTATAATGTTAAATGCAATAGAAGATGCAAGGCATAATCGTATGGCTCCTAATGCCTTCTTATCAAGTAATGACCAATTTGCATCACTCATACTTATAGGTTGTCCTCCTTTCCCCTCTAAGGGGAGTTGAATATCTTTCTAATATAGGTAATCTTCCATCTACATTTTCCACAAACAAAAATTCTTACCATCAAACTTCTTAACTCTGAATCGGGTCTCTTCTCCCATAGTTCCCACTCAAGCTAATATCCTTCCTATGATTTACCACTTCAAAAAAAACAAAACCAATGGCTCTGATACTAGTTAGGAATTAAAAACTTTTAAATCTAGATCTACTATTAGCATAAACTAGATCTAAAACTATGAAATAAAATACATCATGGAAAAATTCCTTAATTCACCATTAATATGAAAGCATAAATGAGAGCAAGATAATAATAACATAGATATAACATGGTTCACCCAATGTGGGACACATCCACCAATGAAAGTTCTCAAATAAATCAATAATATAAAACAAGATTATAATGAACACTCATAGAGATACAAAAATCACTTGTAGAAAGTGTTGCACAACATTTTGCACTTTCACCTGCACCTATATAATGTCATATCTCACAAGTTGATAAACCACACCATATAATTAACACCTACACTTTACAAAACACTTACACTTTTACTCTAACCCTCAAATCCACACCCTAAAAATAACCCATCAACCTCCAAAGGCCACACCACACCTTGTATATATAAGAAAATGAAGAAAATCCATAAAATAAGGAGCAAATGTGTAATTCTTATCCAAAATAAGCATTATCCAACATGTGACAACCCTCCTCCACCTCATCAAGCTTATCCGAAATCTCTCCCAAGGAAGAATTCACTATTTCTATCTCTCCACCCTCTAAGGGCACATTTCTCAAAAGCATGTGATCACAACCAACTCCACTCAACAAGGAAGGAGTTCCCTTTTCCAAAAAATAACTAGCTTCCTCAAAATAGGGAAGTCAACATGGTAAAAGGAATCTAACAACTAACTCCATGAAATATAGAATACATAGAAATTAGGAATACAAGGAATATTCCACTCATATGTGGAGAACATGAAAATTACACCCCTGACATCTTTGTATCTCGTTAAGCTCTTAAAATTTATTCCTATGGTCATGTGATAGTAGCAAAGGGATCCACACTCAACAAAAAGGAAAGTTGTGTTTCTTGGACATGGAGTTGGGGGGAAGCTAGGGTGGTATGTACCTTTTTGGACACCGTATTCTTCTTGTGAATTCTCACAGTAGAAGTACTAGTAGGCATAGAGGGAATGGTTGTGGGGAAGGGTGTAGTATAAATTATGGAGGGACTAATGGAAGGAATAAATGAGGTAAAGGGGATTACTACAAAATAAATATATGTATCAATGATGAAAGTTGAGGCTAAGGAAAAATAAGGAAATGGTTGAGTACTTTACAATTGAAGTTCAATGGCAGCCCCTTAGAGACTTAGAGCCTTGGTTTCCTCTAACTCAGTCTCCTCATCTGAATCATCAACCAAGTCCTTTATGATTGCTTCATCCCTTTGTGGCTATGATCAAGGAGGTGTAATGGGCAAGCCTATATATATTTGTGTTGTGGGGCTACCTATAAGAGTCCTTACTTTCTTGGTGTAAACCAAGGGGGTCCTTCCCCAAATAAGATAGTCATGAGGGGAATATGTTGTTGCTTGTGATGCATTTATCCCAATAAATGAAACATCAAAAGTGATAGGGGTAGTCATAGGAACCTGGATGGTGCTAGCAGTAGGTTTATCCTCTTTATTAGGGTCCAAATTGATAGGATCTCCTTTGTGCACTCACTTCTTGGAACTCAGGCTCTTTATTAACTATTTTTAGTTTTAATTTCAAATTAATTCCTTGAGATGAGGAAGCTTCCTTTCTTCTAGATTTCCCATTCTAGAAGTTTGAATACTACCACCCTTTAAAAAGGGCTCTTTGATTGTCCAGTTCTCTAGTGGAGATGTTAGGCTCTACTTGGATCATCTTAAAATGATCTTCTTGTAAACCATCAATCTTTGATCATTCCAATACTTCTTCATCTAATGTTTCATTCAAGAATAGGAAGTCATATCAGTATGGTTGATGGTAGTAAGGAATGTTGAACCCATGGATGTGCTCTTGGATATGCCCATGGGGGTCCCAATCTCTCCATGGCAACCTAGGGAAACCATATCAGTTCCACTTTGTTTCAACATCACTGAGGTGTTTTTTCATGGTGTATGTAATCCTACTAATTGTAATAAAGCTCCTAAAAAATAAGGCTTTATTTTATCTCACCAAGTCCTCCTTTGTGCTATTCCATAACTAGAAAGTGATTTCCTGCTCTACTAGCTTGTTTGGCATGTACTTTTGGAGACATAGGGGCTCCACCTTATTTCCTTAGATTAAAATAACTATGAATTCTAAATATATGAAGTATTCACCCTTACCAACCAATTTTTTCAAAACATTTTATCTAATATGAGGCATGGGGGAAGCTATTGATGGCTTACCACACCTGTAGATAAACATCTTCATAAATTCTAACCATATACTCTGGTAAGCATATACATACATAAATTGATAATAGTCACAAATTTTGTTCTTTATATAATCTATGGTTGGATCCCATAGATTACCTAGGTCCTTTTATCATGTACCCATTACTACATTGACTAGATATGACATCATAAAGAAGTCTCCTGTGGGGGAGGAACATTTGTCTATTTGTTCCCTCAACCTAAGGTTGATCACCTCCCCTAATGTTTAAGCCACATCATGTGACAATATCATATACAATAGGGGCACTCATTCTAGATTCACAAAATGTATTTCAACATCTCATATAATTGGTTAAGTAGAATCATACCTATTCACACCCCCATCCTAAACTTTTCTATTAGAATGGCTTTGTTCCTTACCAGGGATGGTCTATCCTGAGAGCAACCATGATAGTGCCTTTATGATTGAATTTTCCTCCTTTAATAATACCCAGGTATACTTGCCATAATATGCATTTGGTATGTTTAGAGATAGATGCCTTTATAAATTTCTCCCATATATACACATGACCACTATGTCTCCATGGGAGTGCAAGAAGTAGGCATCTTGTGACATTTTTCTTGAAAAGAAAAAATCTTTGAGCAAGTGAATACATGGTATGACTTCTAATTTTTCCATAGTGAAGTGTAGCCTCTAAAACTTGTATTCCAATAATTCTTAGATGAAAAATCTCTTTGATACCACTGTCTCATCATTTATTGAAAACATATCCACTAAATCAACCACATCCCATAATTGAGAGTAATTTTGGTACTTACTTTTGAATAATTCTACATTAAATTTAGTGTCCTTTAATTTTGTGGAGTCCTTAATGGAAAATTAGAATGAGTATCAATCTCTCAAGATGACCTAGATGAAGAAGCCTTGGCTATGCATTCGAGCTTGTATCTTGTCTAACCTACTATGCATTGTGTATGCTTGTGTACCAACATGAAAAACTTGGCTCTATCTTGGTGTATGATCATTATATACTATTCAAATTAAGAATTAAGGATATTTATTACTAATAGGAGATGAGGATACTTCAATTTCAAGATAGATTAAACGTAAATTATGACTCTAATTATTATGTATTGTCTATATAAGATCCTACATTGAATCCCAGTTTGTGTGATATTAAATATGCAACTTTCATTTTCAAAATAGGAAATATTATATCATTTTACTAAGTATGAATTTAGTTTTCATAATGTCCTTTGTAATTATTCACTTTATTATTTTCCATATTATTTCCATAACCAATTAATTTGAAGATATAACATCCAGAGGGTGTTCTCAAGTCAATATTTAGGAATAACTCCTTTGGGGAATTAATTTGGATGAAATGTCTACGGTAACTGCTCAGGAGGAACATGAACAAAAGTTTTGAAGGAATTATTTTGGAGGGATTTTTAAATGTTTAAAGGGGGATTTCTAAACTCTTTTAAGGGTAGTTTTAGTCTAAAGGATCCACTTCATAGGGAACTTGTCTATGAAAAAAGTCCTAAAGGGTCTACTCTATGAATGTTGAAGGGCACTTCTAGAATTATTGAAGGATAGATTAAAGGGCCAAAGGGCATATTTGATCTCTAAAGGGTACCCTTATATGACTAAGGGTCACTTCAAAGGTTCTAAAGGGTACATTTGATAAAGTTTGAAGGGTAGGTGCCCTTAGCTTGGAGGGTAGGTGTCCTTTGGAGGAATTGTTTTAGAGATTTTACATCAAAGATAGATGGTCCAAAATAATAAGTCTAAAGGGTAGGGCATAGGGTTCTTTAAAAACATCCCAAATGGTTCACTCAGGGGGGTTTACTTTGGGAAAAATGTCTGAGAGAATTGGAAATAGTACAGAACAAAAGTTTTGAAGGGAATGGTGAAGGAAGAAAAGAAAGGGCAGTAACAATTCTTTTGAAGGGTATGTCTGGTAAAGTCTAAAGGGTAGGTGGGAAATACAAAGGGTATGTACCCTTAGGAAATAGTCAAAGGGAGGTAAATGGTTAATTCATAAAATACTAAATGGCTAGTTGGAAGGGTCAAAGGGTCTACTTTGGGACAAAATTTTCCCAAAGGATCTACTTTGTGAAGACTGAAAGGCAGGTGGAAAGGGCATTTTAAGAGTTTTGAAGGGCGATTCCAAAAAACACCAAAGGGTACCTTTCAAAGTTCCCTAAGAATAATTTTACATACCTATGGGGGTGAAATGGGATAGCCCATTGGGAATTTATTTTGAATATTTATATCTAGCCCAAAATCCCTCAAGGTCAAAGATCTGAAGGCCAAATTTTATTAAGAGGATTGTCTCAAAAAAAAAGGCCGCAATAACTTCTCTAACAAAATGAGATTTATAAAATAATAAGCCTAAGGGGGAGTAACATTGAATTTTTTTGAAACAATCCATTTGAGAGATGCTCTACACAAAATCCAAAATAAATAGTCTAAAGAATTTATCTACAATACATAAGTTAGCCTTATAAAACATAATAAACATAATGCCACAACCACAAAACATAGTCAAATACCAACCTCCTGAAAAGTGGGAAGGCCCAGATTCCTAAAAATTCTATCATATGAGGTGAAGTCCTTATCAGGGTTAAAATCTAAAAATTATGTCCCTATTTCCTTTTAAAAGGGAAAAGTGGGTGTTACGTACAATAAATGGTGACTTACAGGGGGAATACTCTTGAGTATTTAAGAACCCAAAACTCTAGTTTTGTAATTTGAAATCATTTTTAGAGTGTGTCACAAAAAAAATACTTATATCAAAAACATGAAAGAGACTCTTGATTTAATTCAAGCAACATACGCACCTTCAAATTCCTTGGATCTATGTGTGTTGAGTGCATAATTTTACCCCTTGCTATGATGAATTTTATGAGATTTTGATGAGGCTGTAGGTTTTTCTCTAGTATCCATAAATCACTTTAAAATTAAGGAAGCTCAAGCATTACTCTACTACCATCTAGACATCTATAGCCTTGATAGAGGTACCTTAGGTTCCTTATCTTCTCCTTCAATTGGCTTTCTTAACCATGATGCATGGTAAATTTACCTTATTTCATCATGTGGGATTTTTTTATTTTTTTGATAGATTTTTTCTTGAATTTGGGTCATTGGAAAAGAAAGAGAAATAACCCCAATGAGATAGTATAATTTTAAAATAATCCACTACTAGAACATCCCTATCAGCCAAGTCTAGACCTAGAATTATCATTTCCAACAAGTGTTACCTTGATAAGTGAATTTGACCTAAGAAAATAAGAAAACTATCTAAATTTACATGAATACTATAAGAGCAACTTCCACATACTCAAAAAAATTATTTAGTTGTGACACTATCCAAGATAACCCTTGATTGCTTACCTTTATCCTGAAGGACTCAAAGCATAGAAATATTTTTAAATTGTATGCTAGTCCCAAAATGTGTCAAAATTTAAATTAACCACATTTTCATTTAATTAGAATATGTTAGTAATTGGATCAAGAACAATTTTGGTCATCATAAAAAAATCAAAACAATGACTAACCTAGAAAGCAAAAACTATTCTAGAAAGTAAAATATTGAATCAAGAAAGATTAATCTAAGAAAACTTTTAAAATATATTCTAAAAAACAAGGAAATTTAATATATATAAAACATAAAATCTATTCTAATCCTATGTCTAAGCCTATCTAAATCCTCTGAATCATTGATATCTATGGATGGGATAACTTTGAAGTAATACTTCAAGAATTGCTCATTAACTAGATATGTTAGTTCATTACCCTAAAGGTCTTTCAGGGGAAATGCATTATTTCCCATTATCTCCAAAATATAATATGGTCTGATCCATAATGGGGAAAATATGTCATGTTATCTTTTATTTTCATGGGCTTTATCTCATAATAACACTAGATCTAAAATTTTGAATGCTTTGACTTTTGCCCATTTATCGAATGACCTTTTAACTACATCTTAGTGTTTGATGAATGTTTTTGTTCTTGAGTTTTTCATTTCTATTATGTCAAGGAGTCTTGACTCCACCTTTCCATCAGGCTCCATGTAGTATTATATGAACTAATAATTTGGTAGCTTAAACATGATTGGGAAAACTGGTCTACATCCATATACCAGTAAGTAAGGTTAAGCTTTTAAGGCTTGCTTATATCTCATCTAGTCTACCCCAAGAGCATACTTTAGTAGATTTTTTTAGTCTAGGATTATCCCCTACTGACTTCTTAATTGCCTCAATTATATTTTTATTTATTGACTTAGCTAGCCCATTCTCTTGAGGGTAGTGGTTAGAGGCTGACCTAATTACGATTTTATTGTCATGTGCCCACTTAGTAAACTCTATTGATATGATTACAGGTCTATTGTCACATACTAGAGTGGCAGGCATACCAAATCTAGTGGTAATGTGTTCTTCCAAAAAATTAATCACATCTTGTTATCTACTATTATTCATAGCAACTACTTCTATCCACCTGGTACAATAATTTGTAGTTATTAACATGAATTTATGGCCAGTGAAAGAATTTGGATTAATTAACTTGATGAAGTCTAGACACCACTATCCAAATGGTTTTCCTTTAATAATAATTTGTAAAGGCATGGCTATTTAAAATTATCTTTTGGCTAATTTTTAACATTCATAAAAAGTTATAACATGCATATGAGAATCCTTGAAAATGCTTGGCCAATAATAGCCCAACCTTAGAATTTTATAGGATGTGGTATTCCAAGTAGGGTGACTACTTTCTATCTTTTGATGCAAATATTTTAGGATATCTTTGGCTTCTTATGAAGACACACATCTAAGATATATCCCTTCATTATCCATTTTTTATCATAAAATGCATAGATTTGAGCCTTAAAGCTCTTATTTTTTATTTTTTATATTCCAAGGGAAAAGTTCCTATAAGTACTAGACTACATCTATATACCACTCACCTTTAGAAACCTATGCCTAACATACATCTTCAATAGTGATTCGAGAATCAAGTTTAGTCATAAGTTGAACAATGCCTTATCCTCTAATGATATTTATAGGTATAATTTATATGTCTAACTCTTGGAGTTTGGCCATCCACTTCCCTCATCATTCCCTAGTTCATTTTGTGAAAGGGTGAGCTTAACAACAAGGTCTGGGACAACAACTATGGTTTTATTCCTTAAAATATAATTCCTAAATTTCTTCACTACTTTTACCAAGGCAAAGATCTTCTTGTTGATCATGGATTACTTGAGTTTTTAATATTTTAGGTTGGTACTCATGAAATCAATTGGGTGTTTTATCTTGCCTTTATATTTTATGATTACAACAATGATTGTATGTTCAAAAGTGAAGGAATATAGATAAAAGTCCTTTGTAAAGTCTTGACTAATCAATACTGGGGATTGGAAAATTGCATCCTTGATGTCTTGAAAAGAATTTTTGGCTTTAGTTGTCCATTTTATCTTAGTGTCTTATTTGAGCATGGTGTTAAGAGGCTTTACGATTTTTATGAATCTTGAGATAAACTTCCTAATGAAGTTGATCTTTCCAAAGAATGATTATAGTTCCTTTTTACTATTTTGTGGCTAAATGTTTGAAATTACATATATTTTATTAGGATCAATGGTTATCCCATCCTTAGTTATGATATTCCCTAAAAATTTGCCTTTAGTAACTCTAAATATGCTTTTCTTTAGATTCAATGAAATACTAAATTTTCTACGTCACTCAAATATAGACTACAAGTGGGCTATGTGATCATTCCTATTCTTTGAGAATACTATGAGGTCATCCATGTAGATAATTGTGCATTTTATATTCAACCCTTTGAAGAAATGATCCATGGTGCACTAAAAATTAGTTCATATATTAATCAAGATTAATGACATCTTTTTGTATGTGTAGGTTCCCCATTTCATGGTATATGTAGTCTTCATCCAATCTTTAGCTTGTACTAGTACTTGATGTAACCTACAAATCCATTTTAAAAAGACATCATTTTAAAACCACTTATACTTTGTATTACCTCATCTAGAGAGGATAGAGGGTAATTGTCCTTTTTAGAGGCTTTATTTAGATTTATGAAATCCACAAGAGTCTGATCTCACCATTATTTTTATTGATAAGAACTAGATTAGTGACCCAAGTGGAGTGTCGTATGGGGAAAATAATATTAGCACTCAACAACTTCTCCACTTCTTTCTTAATAAGGGGCTCCAAAATGGGATTTATGGGCCTTTGTCTCTATCTAAATGACGTATGACCTTGCTTGAGGGGGATGGTGTGGGTGATGACCTAGGGGTCATATACTTTTAGGTCCTCATATGTATAAGTGATGACATCCCTATATTAGGAGATTAAATATTTCACTCATAGTCTTTCCTCAAAATTAAAGTTTAGGCCAATATTGACATAATGTGGATTATGCTCATCTCCCAAATTTTCCTCCCTAAAATTAGATTCACTGACCTTAAGTTGCTTTAGTTGTTATGCCTAGGAATCTAAATCAAATGTCCTTTCTAAGGAGACTAAGCCAATTGGTATCTTATTCTCCTTAAGTTGGAGGATTCCCTCCTTATCTATATCCTCTTGAGAAAGGTGGTTGACATCATTGTCATCTATAATTTTGGACTTAAAATCCCCTAAATTAGTTAAGAACTAGATAATCTATTGATCATCACTAAAGACCTAAAAAAATTATACATTATTAAGAATAGATGGATAGGGAACTAACTCAATGGAAAATATTCTTACTTGAAATTCTTGTAATGTTTCCAGATTGGCAATACAGTAACCCATGAATCAACAACTTGATTTTGTTCTCTCAAGATTTCTATTATATTGAAATATTTAAAGATTTCAATTAAATTTCATGATTTATGCTTATACATCTTTAAATAAGATAGTTTACATTGGTATTTGTTTCTTATCTAGTAGACTACTAGCTTTGAGTCCCTAAATACCTTTATCTACTTCATGTTATTTTTAATGCAAATTATAGCCCCAAGATTAGAGCTTCATACTTGACTTTGTTATTTGTACAGGGAAACTACAATCTGTAAGTAAAAAGTAACCTTTTGCCTTGAGGATCTATTAGCTCGATTCCCATGCCTAATCCTTGTTTAGACTTGGATCCATCAAAATACATTATCCATTATTGGTTTGACTCTTTAAGCTCTAGATCTTATGCTAAATTTTGAGTAGTAAAAGTATAAATGCCTACTGAGGGGGAATCATACTTTACCTCTTCATTCTTGACATTATATTTAGTGATGGGTTATTTCATCCTGGGCTCTCTATCAATTCAGATCTAATTTGTAATGCCCCTCCAAGACAGCCATATATGTGAGAAATCTATGTAAAGGTATTTGTTAAGAATTTTAGATTAATCCATGCTCATTAATAATCCATAGCCTTCTGGTATATCCACTACCAAGATATCGATAGTCATCTGGACTCTAGGCTCTGATGCTACTTGAATGTGTACATTATTCAACTCAATCACTACTGGTACTACTATCTTATCTAGCTAAAAGAATGATTTTTTTGAAGGGATGGGGCTAAGACCTAGATTTTTAATATAGAAGTCAGCATAATAGTTGTAGATGCTCCAAAATCAATTAAATAATTATGAATATTCTTACCAAATGCTTTGATGGTTAACAAGAATGGTGGTACTTTAGGTTTACTTTTACACATGACATTGGCATCAACCACTTTCACTTCTTTTGTTCTATTTGAAGTTGTCTTAGCTTTCTCTATAGGGGCCTTTCTAGTGATATATTTCCATAGCAGCTCCTTCTGTTTGGTGATTTAGGCCAACTCATAGAGTATGATATTTTGCTTGATTTTATTCATATCTTCCATAATGTTGTATCCTCTAGATTTGTTTGGTTCCTCCTTACTCATCAATGGATCATTACCATTTTGAGGGGGTGGATTATTGTCAACTTTGGGATTGGGTAGAATTACTATGGTGTTTAGAGGAGTCGATGTGGTCAAAGTCTACTTATTCTTTAAATTATATGCACCTTTGTAAAACTATTGAAAATCATGGACTTCTTATGAGTTATCTTATGGTTCATTGTCATCTTCTCTTAAGAAGTTAAATTCATGAGTTTCAAAGAAAATCATTGTACTATTAGATCCTAGATCCTAATGCAATTCAAGTAGATTATTCATCTGATCTTACTGAGTTACTTTTCTCTGAAAGATTTTGAATGTTGTATAGAACTCAACATAGTTAAGCTCACCATGATGGGGTGTATTATGTATTCTACACCAACTAGGGAGATCCATCTTAGAAATGTTGATTTTTGAAAGTGTACCAAGCTACTTTGTGTTATTCACAAGCTGGTTGAAAGCCTATTATATCTTAGGAATCTAATGTTTTGGTTACCCAACTAAGTATTAACATTGCCTAGTTTTTATTGCATATTCAGAAAACCATTACTCAACTTTTGAACCATTTTATAGATAGAATCTAGTTTAGCCTTTATGGATTTTTCACCTTGTAAAATAGCTATGAGAAGTGTAGCTTCTTGTTAGTTTGATTAGTAACTGCTAATGGTCATGTGATTATTTAGATATCCAAAATGTGGCTGCATTATTTGCATTAATAGAGGTAATGTATATAGTTAATTTTGATTATATTCTAGGACATTACACATCACATGTAATATCAGATTAAGTGCTCAGAGCCCATTCTCAAGTACCCCAAGAATTTATGGATTGAACTATTTGTGAATCTTAATGTCCTGTTAGAATGCTAGTGCTAAAGAAGTGACAATAGGTGCCCTTCTTAAGAATATGATAGTAATAAGATCCAAGGTGTTTTTATACATATCTAATACTAATGCCATTTGTGTTTTATACCCTAGGGTTAACCAATTATACTTATACCATCTTATGTTGAAAGCATGAATAGGCTTACTAGGTTCTCTTTTCATGTTGGTGAAGTGTTGATACACTAGTCCTAGATTGTTGACCTGCCCAAAATACATAAGAAAAGTGGTTTGAAAATCCTCATAATTGGTGATGGAGTTTTTGGTTAGGTTTAGATACCAATCATAAGCAACATCCATTAAAGTGAAAGGAAATAATTGACATGAAAAATCCTCATCAAATACATTCATTAACTTTAAAGCAACTTTAAAATATTTAGTGTGTTCTTCTACGATCCTTAGTCTAGAAGGGGAGAAGGATGGCAGATATTTTTCAAGCTTTTAAGGCAAATCATATACATCCCTTGGGATGGAAATGGAAGATATAACTAACCAAGTTTGTTGGTCGGCCATTGGTTGATTGGTAGGAAAAGGGTTTCTTACAGGCAAAGGTTGCCTTAGCATAGGTGGATTATTTTGAACCAGACTTATTAACACAACTCTAGATCTCCTATGGTTTACTAAGAGAAACACCAATAAACTATCATGGGAATTAGATCTAGTTACTCTCTTGGGTGACTCCAGTACAACTCTACATAAGGGCTAATCCTCTATTATTTAAAGTTTCAATCCCTCCTTCTAGCACCAGTGAAACTATTGATGTAGGTTGTATACACACCACAACCATAACAAGGTATCCTCTAATATTTTAGGATCTCTATCGAGATAAAATCCACTCTAGGGAATGATATACAGGTATGTGGTCTCTTACAACCTATTGGTATAATAACTATTAAATAATGTAGGTTGTTGACAAGGGTTTTTTGGATGGAGATTTGATTTCCTAATAGGGTGGATTCCTACATGAGTTGGATGGGTGGCTAGATTTTATTCTAAAGTGGGAAAATCTCAATAAAAAAATGCAAATAGAGGGTAAGGTAGGGCATAAAATAAATTATTATGGTTCTCAAGACTTACTTCCCTGGCTAGCTTCTGGATAGACCTATGTCTTCTTAAAACTAATGCCTATTACTAGTAGCAAATGCTCACAAGCAACTAGACACAGCTAAAGAGTCTAAGGGAACAAAATTAGAATAAGTCCAATGGCCTCAAACAAAGGTTAATCCTATCAAGGTATATATTTCACACCCTTAAATTAGGATATTATGGTTTAGGCTAGTATATTATCTAAGGTAACGATAACATGCACTCAAAAAATTACACTAAGAAAACATAAGTAGACACCCAAAAAGATACTCCAATAAAACCTAACTATTTCAATTAACACATGTACCAATCTTTAATATCTATTTCACATCTAATATTAGTGCATTAATCAAAAAAATTAAGAATCCATTCATAACATTAACACACTAAATATTTATTGAAATAAATAACCATAGAAAATAACAACTAACAACACAACATTGGGTAGAAAATAATCTAATACTTCACTTGATGACCAAAAGGTTTTCTGCTTCATATTCTAAAATTCTTTGACCCTAAAAAGGTAAGTATTAAAATAGTATTTTTATATCTTAGGGAGGGGTCACCTCATCCTCCAAGTCTATGCAAGTTAGTTACATGTGGTAATTTGAACATGTAGTTATAATTGTGATCAAAACTGTTTAAGTTTAAAAATAATAAATAGTCAAATTTAATTTACAAAAGAATGCAACATGTGCATGTTTAATAAAATACAAATTCAATAAGTTACAAAAATTTATCTATCTTACAAGGAATGTCTATACATATATATGCTGCCAAGAATAACACATGTAAAAGCTAAGGCTACATGGTTAAAAATGTTGCATGGGCCTTTATTGGAGTTGAAATCAGAGTAGAAACCAAAGGTGTATCTCCACTACAATATGTTTTCTTCTTCTTTTCTTCATTTTCCTTGTAAAATTTATGAGCCACCTCATGCTACTAACGAATGATGTCTAAGTTGAGTAGTGAAGGTTAGTGGAGTCTTTTAGTTTGTCCAAGGAGTCTTACATGCTCATCCTTGGTTGTCTAAAACTTAATTTTGATGATTTCAATCTTTGTCACCTTCCTCTCGACCTTTCTCAACTCTAATTCTATATTATTAATTTTCAATCCCTATATTCTTTGTTTGAAATCATCTGTAGTGTCTTGGACAATCTTATCAAAATTAATTCTACTGACCAACTTCCCTATAGAATCCCTTACTTTAGATAGCTTCAATTCATCTAAGATTTGAAAGAGTTGGGTCTCATCAACTTGATAATATGGCATTAATACCACGACTACCTTTAACCATTCTTTATCTTCTTCATGTCTAATGACTACTAGGTTCAAGGTATTAGATGCCTTGAATGTAGTCATTAAATCCAAGTGGCTATACAATGGGTTGCCTATATAGGTAACCAACATATTAAGTTGAGTACTATCTTGGGAAAGAGAGTAAAAAATTTAATTCACTTGAGCTATGTGAGGTTTCATTTCTTCTTTCATAAACCCCATGGCCTCAAGAGAGTTATAACACTTGGAAGCAACCTCTCTTACCTTAGTTTCAATGCTTGTAGGAATGTGTACTATGCTAGATTTCCCCTTTATCTATTCACTTTATGTTCATATTTCTTGCACTTAATCCTCAATATCTTGGCATGATATTTGCATGCCTTCATGTATAGCTACCATTATGTCCTTGTGGGCTTGGGCCAGGTCTAAAAGGTTTTATTCATACACAAACTCACCTAGTTGCTTATTATGTCTACAAGTTAGGGATAACATTGGCTATTTCTCCTCAAGAATGAGTTTGATACCCTAGTTATCCTCTAATTTTCTTTTATTAATTCTCTATATGGAGCTAGTTGGGGATTCAAATAAGGTAGACATAGAGGGGAGCTGAGTGACCTTATATGTAGGCATTTGACCCCTCAAATCCACAACCCAAGGTGTAATATTAAGAGGTACCTAAACCTTGGTGATAATAAATTCCTTATATACCTCCCATTTTTCATTTCCCTCCCAAAATTACATGAAAATAATATACAATCTAAAAATTTATTTTATTTCAACTTTCAAACCACTTGAATTTTCCTACACTAATTGATCCAAAAAATGGAAATTTTAACACAATGTAAATGGTAAACTTAATTAGACTTAAAATATTTATAAATAACATATAATATCAATAATTTTATGGCCTCATTCTTTTATACATCGTAAATTTTCCATATTTAATCATAAACATTAATATGTATACCAAACTAGCATTTTCAATATACCCGATTTCATCGAAAGTCAAAGAAATGTCAAATTATGAAATCCAACTTATATTACTGATATATCTAATTAAAGTAAAAAAAATATGGTATTTTCATAGTAATAATAATATAAATAAAAAACTTAAACAATGCTAAACTCACCACTCTAGAATCTATGCAAACTACACACTCCAAACATGCAAACACACACACCAACTAAATATGGGAAATTACAAATCTATGAAGCTCTAATGCAACCTATGAATGATATCACCCATTTGAAATCAAAGGTTTTTCATCCTAATATCTACAATAACCAATGGGTTTTAATCCATTGATCACTAATAACCCAAAGGGTTTCATCCTTGAATCCTGTTGTTGAAGCACAAGGGTAGCAATCTGTAAAAATTGGTTGTAATGGAAAAGTATCCCAACTCATAAATATACCTATCTTAAATAATGTTTGGACCACAATTCCTGACGTCCCAAATATAATATTTCCATATTCTATCTCTATCATAGGTACTAGAAATTTTCCATAGTTTACCTCCTCAAAATCACACCAAAGATATGTCATAGTTTCCTTTTTAGTCATTGCTGATTTTTCCCACATAAATATTTTCCATTCCTTGATTTTGTGAGATACACATCAAATTTCCACCTTTATCCACTTGCCCAAAATATTCTTCACTTCCACATCAATTACAACCATCATAGACTTTTTATATTGTAACCTCTACCCAAGATTCTCTCCACTAAAAGTGCTTCAAACATGCCACTCCTCACTAGGATAATATTACTCATTTAAAATTTAATGGCCAATTTTAAAATATATAAATTATGGTGGACCACACAATATTAAATAATTATTTCCTAATTATTTAATTAGTTATCCAAAATTATGGGAATGGAAAAATTTGGCCACCCTTTAGATTTTTTTGAAAATAGGACATGATAAATCCCCCTTCTCAAAATTTCTTGCCCTAAAGTAATTGTAAATCTAAATGTTATAGAATAATCATGCCAAAGTGATGAATTAAACTATAATTCTCATATAATATAGATCTTGTACCTATCAAGTGAGATAACTCCTACCAAATAGCATTACAAGATACATTTTCCAAAACATCCTTTTGCAAATCATGTAAATTGATGACCATTATGAAAAAAAACTTGACCTCATGAGTACAAGTATCAAATTAATGTGCATAAATCTCAACATCATAAATTCAAACCTTTAGAAAATCCATGATGTGATGCATGACTATACTTTTACCTCTTTTATTTGGATCAAGTAATGAAAATTTAATGGTGTTAATTCCTTTCAGAACTAACTCCTTCCCATCATATTTGAATGAGTCCCATAAATGACCCCAAAGAATAGAGCCACTGACAGCCTTAAAACTCTTTTGCTTCAAGTATCCTTATCCCTTCACTAATAAAATTGTGGGTAGGCCCACTATTATTAAACATGATCATTCTTTGTCTATCATGCTTTCCATGAACTATGAAAGGATGGTATTCACGTGATATGAAAGAAAAAATTATTTGTATGCTTTCCTTCATTAAGCAATTTACTACCCAAAAAACTTGTCCATTGAGAGAAGACATCTCCATTATTTTAACTGTTTGTGGTGACCCATGAGAAACCCATCTAAGCACCACATCTTTTCCTTTAAATTTAAACTTGATCTCCATGGAATTATGTAAAAAATAATCATTGATGTGCAACCATTATGTACCAAAAACCATGTTAGTTTCTCCTAATCCCACAAAAATTGAATCATCGCTTACCTCATGATCACCCATGGCTATGTTGAGTTTTTGGATTATTTTGGTGCATGGAATGGTGAGTCTATCTGCAATAATGACCTTGGGGACTTTAAACTCATCTTCCTTAGGTCTTCTCCCTTTTACCTTTTTAACTTTTTGCAATATGGTGAGTGTCCTTTCAACCACAAGATCCATTTCAAAATTAAAAAGTGTCTCAAATAAGAACCTAGATCCCATACTTTTAAATGTATTTGAAATTTTTCATCTTTATTTTGATATTTATGATAGTGCCAACAAATTTGTACTAATAAAGTGTCAAGCATCACACCTCTCCTAGTATTATCACTTTTATGCCATAAGCTAGCATCATGAAAATAATCAACTTGCTTACCATTAGTTGATGATCTACAAATTTTGGTAGGCTAAAAATCCACATTATTATTCTACAAGGTACTTCCCTCATGTGCATGTCACCCCATAAGGTCATTTAGAGACTCCTCATAAAATACTTTATTTAAGATATTTCTTTCATCTCCATCAAAATGATCTGAATGCATGTCATCTTTTGTTGACCCTTCTAACACCACAAACCCATCAACATGATGACCCAAAATATTTTCCTCATCTTCTAATGTATCCATATCCTAAAAATCATCCTTGTGGTATGGATTTAATGTTTTGAAGATTGATGGATGAGTTATGAATAAGAGTCACTTTCTCACTCATGTATTCAGCAAGTGGTATTTCATCCTTAACTTCATTAAGATGATTAATTTTCTGATCAATACCCCTAAAAGTCCTTACATTATAAAATTTCATACCTTTTTATATTGAGTACTCTTCACCTTTAACTTGCATGGTGGATTCTTTATGTTCTTTCTCACTAGTTGGTTCTCTTTCTTGTAGGTATAGTTTTGGGTTTTCTTCTTTATTTAGAAATGCATTATTGGGTCTTTGATCATAGATCTCTTTATGTTCACTTACATGCACTACCTCCTTATCCACTCCCATCATGGAAACTTGCATTTTTTATTAGATGCTCTCTTCCCTCACATGAAAATCATCCATATGTGGTTGACCCTATTTATTTCCTCTACCTCTCATAGGATTGGTTTTCATTTACAAGTCATAAAATTCCCTAAAATTGTTGCACTTCATAATTAAGATCTACATACCTTACATATAGGGATGCATAGTCATTACTTGGATGCCTCTGCATAAATACTTTTTCGTTAGGTGGTTCTTCCTCCTTCTATAGGAATTTATCCTTGAAATTTTTTAAAGGTGGGGTGATTGAAACTTTCTCATTTGTAGATGATCTTCTTTCTCCCTCATTTGCTTTATTTGGTTAATACCCTGCATAGCTCAGATTAGTTCTGACATGGATTCTTTAAAGGTTATTTGGAATGTTTTCTCTATATCCTTCTAACCTCTATTGATTATCTCATATAGATAATTCATTTCATTATAAGGAATTCCCTTCTCTCTACTACCCATGCTTTCTTCTTCGATCTCTGCTAGTTGAACCTTTCTTTTTTCTCTTTCACTAATACCACTCATATGCATTTGATATTACATCAATATGTGAACTTTCCAAATAGGATGGCAAGAACCTATATCTGATACCACTATCATTTCCTCCAAAAAATTACATGTAAATAATATTCAATCTGAAAATGTATTTTATTTCAACTTTCAAACCACCCAAATTTTCTTACATTGATTGATCCTGAAAATGGAAATTTTAACACAATGAAAATGGGAAACTTACTTAAAATCAAAATATTTATAAATAAAATCCAATATCAATAATGGTATGGCTTCATGCTCTTATACATCATAAATCTTATATATTTAATCACAAACACAAATATGTATACCAAACTAGCATTTTCAATTTACCTAATTTCATTGAAAGTCAAAGAAATGTCAAATTATGAAATCCAACTTATAGTACCGATATATATAATGAAATTATATAAAATAGGGTATTTTTATAATAATAAAAATATAAATAAACAACTAAAATAATTTTGGATTCACCACTCTATAATATATGCAAACTACACACTCCAAACATGCAAACATACACACCAATTGAATATGGGAAATTACAAATCTATGAAGCTATGATTCAACCTCTAAATGAGCTCAACCTCCTAAATTAAATTTTTTTTCATCCTATGATATCCATTAATTAATGCTTTTCTATCCACTAATCACCAATAACCCAAGTGGTTTCATCCTTGAATCCTGTTGTTGAAGCATAAGGGAAACAATCTCTAGAAATTGGTTGTAATGGCAAAAGATCCCAATTCATAAATATCCCTATCTTAAATAATTTTTGGGACACAATTCTCAATGTCCCAAATATAATATTTCCATATTATATCTCTATCATAGGTAATATAAAGTTTCCATATTCCATCTCCTCAAAATCACACCAAGGATATGTCATAGTTTCCTTTTTAGACATTGCTGATTTTTCCCATATAAATGTTTTCCATTCCTTGTTTTTGGGCACCAAAATCCCATTCCTTGATTTGGGGAGATAAAATCCACTTGCTACCTTTATCCACTTGCCCAAAATATTCTCCACTTCCACATCACTTATAACTATCATAGAATTTCTATATTGTAACTTCTACCCCAAGATTTTCTCCACTAAAAGTTCTTCAAACATGCCACATGCCCCACTAGGAGAATATTACTCATATTTAATATTTAATGAGCCATTTTTGAAAATATGAATTATGGTGGACCATATAATATTAAATAATTATTTCCTAATTATTTAATTAGTTCTTCATAATTATGGGAATGGAGCAATTTGGCCACCCTTAAGATTTTTTTGAAAATGGGACATGACACCTTTCCTCCTTTTGCCTCTTCATGGGCTTGGTCAAAACATCAAGAAAGGAAGGCCATATGATTTTTTACCATTCCACTCCTCCAAATTTAGGAATTGGATGAACTAAAATTACATGGTGCTTTGTCTTCCTCCCCCTACTTGTGCTAATTGTAGTTTCTTCTATAAAAGTGGAATTGGGGAGTGGAAGGGAGAGTTGTGTTGATTGGGCATGGATTTGGGGATAGATAGGGTGTTTTTTACCTTTTTGGATCCCTTTTTCTTCTTGTGAAGTCTCATAGTAGAAGTACCAATAAGCAAAAAGGGAATGGTTATGGGAAAGGGTGTAGTGGAAGTTGTGGAGGGACTAATGGAAGGAATAAATGAGGTAGAGGGGACTTATATAAAAGAAACAAATGTATCAATGATGGAATTTGAGGCTAAGGAAAATTTAGGAAAGGGTTGAGTACCTTGAAATTAAAGTTTAATGGGAGCCCCTTGGAGACTTAGAGCCTTGTCTTCCTCCAACTTAATCTCCTCATC
This sequence comes from Torreya grandis, assembly GCA_037957365.1. NCBI lineage: Eukaryota > Viridiplantae > Streptophyta > Pinopsida > Cupressales > Taxaceae > Torreya > Torreya grandis. Next base: position 482,129 of record JARHVA010008211.1, read on the forward strand.
TGAATCATCTTCCAAGTCCTTGATGATTACTTAATACCTTTATGGCTATGATCTAGGAGGTGGAATGGGCAAGCCTATAGATATTTATGTTGTGGGGATGCATGGAGGAGTCCTTGCTTTCTTGGTGTAAACCAAGGGGGTCCTTCCCTGAGTATGAGAGTCATAAAGTAAAGATGCTTGTTTCTTTTCATGTGGCTACCCTGATAGATGAAACATTAGAAATGTTGAGGGTAGTCATAAGAACCTTGATGGTGCCATCAACAGGTTTATCCTCTTCATTGGAGTCCAAACTAATAATATCCCCTCTGGTTCCTCTCCTTTGTGCACTTATTTCCTAGGACCCAAGATTTTTCTTGACTATTTTCAATTTTAATTTCTTAGGAAGTCCTTGAGATGAAGAAGCTTCGTATCCTCCAAATTTCCCACTCTAGAAGTTTGAATATTGCCACCCTTTGAAAAGGGATTTTTAACTATCGAATTATTTTATGGAGATGTTGGGCTCTTCTTGGATCATTTTCAAATGATCTTATTTTAAACCATTGATCTTTATTCATTATAATACTTATTCATCTAATGTTGCATTTAAGAAGAGGAAGTCATAGTAATATGGCTGATGGAAGTGGGGAATGGTGAACCCATAGATGTGATCTTGGATGCACCCATGCGGGTCCCAATCTCTTTGTGGCAACCTAGGGAAACCATATCAGTTCTACTTTGTTGCAACGTCACTAAGGTATTTCCTCATGGTGTATGGAATTTGTTAAATAATTTGGGTGAATTTTTATAGCATATATGCTTGCTATTTATATAGGGGTTCATTCACCATTTCCTTGAAAGGATCAGATGTCTCAGTGGTGTCCACCATTTAAAGTCATTTGGAGTGATCCACCCAAGTTTTTTTATAGCCTAACCTCATCCTCAAGATCATACACTCTCAAGACAAACCACTCTAATACCACTAATCCAAAACTTAGAAGATTTGGTTGAAATATAATTCAAGAAACAAGAACAACACAATAACAATAATGTTATCTCTGAGAAGAGATGTTTTATTCATCAAATTTTTAGATCCAAACATATGCCTATCTCTAAGAAGAGATGTCTAATTTCAATTTTAGGTTACATCTTCATTTATACACATTTTAAAGGTAGGAGGAAGATGTGGAAGGTCACCAATATCGAGGGAGATCAAGTAGTTTGACTTCCATGATTTATAACAATACAAAATTCAAAGAATTACTATTTTTAGAAACTTACTATTTTTAGACTACACTACTAAAATTGAAATATAGGGCACTTCCATTTATTTTTTAGGGGTAAAAACCCATCTATCAAAGCTTGGTTCCATATAATGATGTTCCCCTCATTCTTAGCTTTCCAATGGTTCAAATGGATCTATGGTGCAAAATTTATGGCCCTCAAAAGTTCTGCCAAATCACCCAAATTGTCACTTAAAATATTATTCAGATCATCCTATAAATTATAAAAATGTTCCCAAAAATAATTTTTTCTTCTATATCACCAAGTCCTCTATGATATTCCATAACTAAAAAAGTGATTTCTTGTTCTACTAGCTTGTCTAGCACGTACTTGGGGAGACATAGGGGCTCCACCTTATTTCTGTAGATTAAAATGACTATGAAGTTTAGATATAGGAAGTAGTCACCCTTTCCCAACCAAGTTATTCAAAACATTTTCTCCAATGTGAGGCATTTGGGAGCCTATAAGGCTTGTCACACCTATGGATATACATCCTCACAAATTCTAACCATATGCTTTTGATAAGCATATACATGCATAAACTAATAATAGTCATAAATTTTGTTCTCTATACAATCTTTGGATGGAGCCCATAGATTTCTTAGGTCTTTGTAACACATCCTCATTACTGCATTGATTAGATATGACATAATAAATAAGTCCCCTATGGGGGAGGGATGTTTGTCTTTGTGCAAAATTTGCTCCCTCAACCTAAGGCTAATCACCTCCCCTAAAGTGTAAGATATATCATGTGACAATAGCATATACAATAGGGGTACATAGTATAGATCCACAAAATGGATGTTTGGCATCCCATATAATAAATTAAGTGGAGCCATACCTATCCATACCCCCATTTTTAACTTTTTTATTGGAATGGCTTCATTCTTTACCAAGGGATGGTTTTCCCTAGGAGAAACCATGATGAGAGTGTCTTTGTGATTAAAGTTTCCTCCTTGAATCATACCTAGGTATTCTTATCATAATATGAATATAGGATTCTCAGAGATAGATACCTTTAGAAATCACTCCTAAATATACACATGACCATTATTCCACCATTGGAGTGCAAGAGGTAGGCGTCTTTTGATATTCTACCTAAAAAGATCAAATCTTTGAGCAATTCAATGCATGACATGACTTTTAGTTTTGCCACAATGAAGTTTAGCCTATAGAACTTATATGTCAATAATTATTGGATGAAAAATATCTTTGGTAACACTATTTCATCATTTATTAAAAAAATATTCACTAAATCAACTGCATCCCATAGTTGAGAGTAATTTTGATACTTACTTTCAAATAATTCTATGTTGAATTCAATGCCCTTGAATTCTATGGAGTCCTTAATGGAAAACATAGAAGAAGGGTTATTCCCTCGAGATGACTTAGATGAAGAATCCATAGTTATGCATTTGAGTTTATATCTTATTTAACCTGTTATGTGTTGTGTATGCTTGTATACCAATGTGATCGACTCAGCTCTAGCTTGGTTGATGCTCATTCTATACTATTCAAAGTAGGAACTAAGGCTCTTTATTACTAATGGGAGATGAGGCCACTTCAATTATAAGGGAGCTTAAATGTAAATGATAACTCTAATGGCTATGTATCATCTATATAATATCTTGTATTGAATATCAGCTCGTGTGATATTAAATATGCAATATTCACTTTTCAAATTCGTTAGTCTTGGGTTGATGGGGATAATTAGTTTTTTATCAAGATAAGAAATATTATATCATTTTACTAAGTATTAATTTAGTGTTCATAATGTCCTTTACAATTAGGCACTTTATTAGTTTCCATACTATTTTTATAACCAAACACTTTGAATATATAGCATCCATAGGGTGCTTCTCAAGTCAATATTCAAGAATAATTCCTTTGAGGAATTAATTTAGATGAAATGTCTATGGCTACTGCTTGGGAGGAACATGAATAAATGTTTTGAGGAATTATTTTAGAGGGTTATTTCAATGTTTAAAGGGGGAATTCCAAACTCTTTAAAGTGTAGTTTTAGTCTAAATGATCCATTTCATAAGGCATTTGTCTATGACAAAAGTCCTAAAGGGTCTACTTAGTGAATGTTGAAGGGCACTTCTAGAATTATCAAAGTATAGTTTAGAGTGCCAAATGGCATCTTAGATCTCCTAAGGGTACTCTTGTGTAACTAAGGGTCACTTCAAAGGTTTTGAGGGCTACACTTGGTAAATTTAAAAGGGTAGGTTCCCTTATCCTAGATGGTATATTTAGGAATTTTGAAGGCTAGGTGTCCTTCAGAGGAATTGTTTCAGAGATTTTGCTTCGAAGACAGATGGTTTGAAATAATAATTTTGAAGGGTGGGGCATAGGGTCATCTAAAAAGGTCCTAAAGGGTTCACTCACGGGGATTTACTTTGGGAAAAATGTCCTAGAGAATTTGTAATGGTATGGAATAAAAGTTCTAAATGGAATTGTGAAGGAAGAAAAGAAAGGGCAGCAACAACTCTTCCAAAGGGTACATTCGGTAAAGTCTAAAGTGTAGGTAGGAAATTCTAAAAGGTAGGTACCCTTAGGAAAAAATCAAAGGGAGGTAAATCATCAATTTGGAAAAGATTGAAGGGCTAGTTAGAAGGGTTGAATGGTCTACTTTGGGACAAAATTTGCCTGAAGGGTCTACTTCATGAGGCTAAAAGGTAGGTAGAAAGGGCATTTTAAGAGTTCTGAAGGATGATTCCAAAAAATTCTAAAGGACACTTTTCAAAATTCTCAAAGAATACTTTTACACACCTAGAGGGGTCAAAGGGGATAGCCCATCAGGAATTTATTTTAAAGATTTATATCTAGCCTAAAATCCCTCAAGGTCAAAGATATGAAGGCCAAATTTTGTCAAGAGGATTGTCTCATACAAAAAGGTTGCAATAATTTCTCTAAAAAAATGAGCTTTCTAAGAGAATAAGCTTTAGGGGGATTAAGACTAAAAAATTACAAAATAATCCATCTGAAAGACACTCTACATAAAATCCCAAAGAAATAGTTTGAAGAATTGATCTACAGTACACAATTTATCCTTATAAAACATAATAAACATAATTCTAGAACCACAAAACCTAGCCAAATACTGATTGCCTGAAAAGCAAGAAGGCCCAAATTAATAAAATTTTCATAGATCATATGAGGTTAAGTCCTTATTAGGGTCAAAATCCAAAAATTAGGTCCCCATTTCCTTTTAAAAGGGAAGTTGGGGGTGTTGGGTACAACAATAATCAAATCATCCATGATAATCAACATCACACCCATCAATGAACAATGCATATCATCCATCATCAACATCACATGCCTAAACTGTTAGTCTACATATCATGTCATAGAGCATGGGGCATGAGCAACCTATAATTTCATCATAACAAAACATACATCATAAGCATCCATAAAAATTACCACATACCTAAACTAATGAACCATAAATTTCATAAGCATCATCTATAAATATCTCAAAACATTAAATAAACATAACAACCATAAAAACCATAAACATCAATAAACATCCATAATCATCATAAAACCTCATCATCATATACATTATAATAAAATTAATACATGTCAATGAGTATATAATTCCCCACAATAAATACATGTACTAATGTATAAACCTCTCTCTCATATACATCTCATGTCATCGACATGTAGGCCAATATCAGAATCAAAAACATATACATCATATAATCTCATATAGTAGGCCCCTGAGGCACCACCACCACCTATACTACCATTTGGTGTTGGTCCCCCTAATTGACCTATTTAACTCACTATAAAGGCCCACTATCTTGGAGTAGCTATAGATGGACCATCTACTAAGCTAGCTGTGTACTTTCCATATTAGAGATTTAATGGTAACTATGTTAGCACTATCACCTCATAGTATCTCAACTCCTCAATAGTAGCTAAGTACCTTATCATCATAATCATATCAAGTGGTCTACTTACTAGTTCTATTGCCACTCCTACCCTTTGTCTTAAAGTATCTCTCTCTTGGGTCACTAAACCAAGAGAGATACTCACCTGATCTTTCTCTCATATCAAGGTGGAAACCTAACACTATAAGGTGATAATCTAACCTTGTAAAATGGCCACCTATCCCTATAACCTTATAATCTAGGTCTATGCCATTACCAGTAATGTTACTACCTATCTATTATGTGTTTGTGCTTAAAATAGACCTACATCTATGGCCTACTATCCCCCATCATCCCATATAAAATTGGCTACTACATATCAAGCTTGATACCACACTACATAAGCATTTGAAACACCCACATCAACTATGGTGACTCTCATCGATAAATCCTTGTGGTCCAAAATAATGTCATATGGTTGTGTCTCTAGGAGCAAAAATTTTGCATCTTCCCTCATATATCTCAATAAATCTTTTGGAATCCCCTACATGAGGCCTAATTATCTCTTAAATTAGTCAAATGGGATAAACACAGTCTCATCATCCCACCTCCCATATATCCATCTCCAGCTTTGAAGTGATAATGTGGGATAACTATACTTGGTCCACCTAATCTAGCTAACATATCACCTCCACACTATATCACCCACCACCAAGCCCTCCAAAGCATCTCAAAACTAGTTAATGTCCCTCACACCACAATCCCCTATCAGTACATAATCTCCTCTCCATATCAAGAAACCCACTCTATAGTCCATCGATGCATATCCATCCCATGGTAGCCCCAAAGGTCTCACCACTCAAATATGCTTATATGCCCAAAAATGGAGAATGAAGCCCACATTGATCTCATATCACCTATGTGCCTAAAAGGCCTAGAGCTCCCTATATATCTAGACCAATAACATTGGTTCCCACCCAAACACAGTTCTCCCTAATAGCATTTCCACTAGCACCCCTAGTAATAGGTATGAAAATTGATCACTACTCAAATCCAATAATGTGAAATAAGACATGGCCATCATCATCATGAGAAATCATCTATCCCTTGGATCCCTCTGGTATAGTGGCCTATAGCAAATACCACTTGCATGATACCTAGCATGGACCCGATCTGCTCCATATATTAGATCCATGTGGTAATACATCTCCTCACTCTTTATGTGATAAATTGGTTCCCCCTAAATGGGTAGTCATGTAATCCTATACACATTCTCTAGGAGGATGCTCATCTCCCTAGTTGGCAACAAAAATATGTTTATGGGCAGATCCTATCTCTCGATGAGGGTCACAATCATAGTTGCATCCAACGGGTGATGATAGTGTCTCATGGCCCCTAGGTCAACCTCTTCCATGTGTCTCCACTCATCATCAATCATCCCATCTTAGACCTTTATGAATGTAATGTCCCTTACTTAGGGGCTCCTTTATCTGCACAATAAGCTCTGATACCACTGTGATGTCCCTTACTTAGGGGCTCCTTTATCTGCACAATAAGCTCTGATACCACTGTAATATCCCTTCGAATATCAAAACAAAAGCTCTGAATTGCTTATCTAAATTTTTGCAAAATATCTTCAATTAGATAAATAAAACACAGTATAAGCTCTTATTTATTTGCTCATAAGCTTACAATAGAGATCCTCTGTCAGGTATACAAAAAATTATCGAAAGTATGGCCTGAATAGCCTGAATATTCTGTGAACTGGAAAAGAATTCTAAATCTAGTTCGTCTCGGCCTGCCGTGTAAAATACACAGTCGCCGACGCCGGTTATACTGCCGTCGTCAGTCGATCTACAGTCGTTACTCCGCCGATGTCGGTGGTATGTCAACCGATGTCGGTCTCTGTAAGTATCTATTCGCCGATGTCGGTACCTGTACTTCCTGTTGATGCGTACGGATTTTCACTGATCTGTATGGAATTTGTATGGCCGCTGATATAACACACCCTGTATGCCTGATCCTGATCTGTAGAATTATGGGCTGATACAAAAGATCTATATCTGGATAATTCTTGAATCAAAAACCCAAAAATAAAGAAAATACCTGTAAACCCTTGTGATAGCTTCTGAGTGAAGTTATCTCTCAAATACTTGTAATACTATGATAAATTCTGGGTGAAGTTATCTCTCAATTCGGCAATAGATCAGCTGATCTTTCACAACCTCTGAATCGCACACAATGAAGAGTTGACATTCTTCACTGCAATTGGAATCCTGGAACCCTTGGCTCAGTCTTCACAGAAGAATTTCTTAACAAGAATCAATATCAATAATAAGCATGGATACAAACTCTCTCCCATGAGAGATTCTTATACACCTCCAAAGGTGTGCTTGCTAAAATTAGATTCCCTTAAATTAGACTGGGGCTTCCTTAATTTAGAACTAGGGTCTTAAAATTAGACCAATTCTTAATTTAGAATGAGGATCCTAAAATTAGACCCAATAATAAATAATTAATAATTAATTAATAATTAATTAATAATTAATAATTAATTATTAATTAATAATTAATAATTAATTAAAATTGGACCAAATAATTAATATTTGATTAAATCAATCAAATATTAATATCTCCTTTAATTCATGTCCTAAAGAGCCCAAACGAAAGCCAAGCCCAGCTCCATCAAGACCCTCTATCCACCTCATCAGCCTATGAGGGTCGTATAATAGGCTAATCATCTACTCTGCACATGTTGACTAAAAAGGGGACATGACAATCTGCCCCTCCTGAAATTGCTTGCCCTCAAGCAATCGCTGAATACCCAGATCCCAAATGAAGTCTCGATCTACAGTACTATCAACCAACACAAACTCCAGGCCCTGTCCATCACCACTCTCATCCAATGGAGTCACATCACCTCTGTCTCCTGTACGCATATCGTCATCAACATGTGACCCCCCTGTAAAAGAAAGCTGAGCCTCTACCACATGTGCTGACTCTTGAACTGAACTCACCTCAAGACAAAGCTCATCCTCATATCTCTCCTGTGTTGGTGCCAATGTGCCCTCATCATCGCACTCTATCATGTCATGTAGTATAGGCATCTCCATCCGATGAAAAAACATATGCTTGAAGCTGCTGCCCCGTATTGCCTTAAGAATATGTGTTTTCCCATCAACCTGAAAATGAACCTCCATATCTTTGAGATGAAGAGTAACTTCCTCAAATGAATGAAGCCACTTCATACCCAAGACTAATTCTATGTCCCCCATGTTCACTACAAAATAATTAGCCTTGAACTCATAGTTGTTCAAGCGCAATGGGAGATCTCTAATCATGCGCTCACACCTAAGAGTGTGACCATCGGCTACCTTAACTCTAATCCCCTCAAAATCTTCGGTAGTGAGTCCACGCTCCTCCACCAATCTAGCATCTATGAAATTATGTGTAGCTCTTGTATCAAGAAGGGCGGTAACCTTCTGCCCTGCCAAAACTCCACGGAGTCTGAATGACTCATCCGACTGAATGCTGGATAGGCGTGCCTCCTGTATATGAAGCTCTAAATTTGCCTCTGCCTTAGGCCCTGAAGCCTCTACCTCCTCAGAACTACCCTACTGTTCAGAATCTTCTGATTTCGCATCCTCATAATACGCCCACATCACACGATTTGCTTTGCCCTTAGGCCTCAAAGGGCAATCGTGATGGATATCATATGGACCTTTGCAGTAGAAGCAAAGCTTCTTCCTGCGTAGATCATTAAGTGCCTCACGATCCAAAGGTGGTGCTGCTGGATTAGCCTTTGAATCATTTTTAACCCCGGATTTATCTATGTTAAAATTTGGTCTCTCTGTATCCCCGTTGGAGTGCTTATGGTCTCTAGATGAAGAAGTACCTCTGGAGTTAGATCTACTTGATGGGGCTGCCATCTCCATATTGCGCGCCTTCTTCATAGCTTCCTGTAATGAAGGAGGATCATAGCCTTTGATCCAACCTCTCAATGGTTCTGTCAATCCCTCCATGAAGAGTACTACTAGTCGCCTCTCTGAAATGTCAGGAACCATGACTGATAACTTCTGGAAGTCACCAATGTATGACTCTAGACTACTGCTTTGGCGCAACTGTGCCAACTCTCGGAAATAGGACTCTGGATCCCTCCTGTCAAAATGCTCTACTAGCCTATCCACAAACTCCTGATATGATGTGATCCGATCATGATGGAGTGTCACCATCCCGTGGTGCCACCAATCGTGAGCTACTCCCTCAAGATGTAGTGTCGCATATCTGATAGCATCTTCCTCACCCATTGGCCGCAATGTGAGAAATGTATCCAGCTTACTAACCCAGGCCTGTGCTGTCACCTTACCACTACCATCAAATGTCGCTAGTGTGAGCCTACTCGTAGCATGCTTCAGATCATTGTTCTGGGGTCTTGGTCTCCCATCCTATCGACCTCGGTAATGTTCTTTCCTTTGTGTGAGGAATCGATCAAAAGTAATCATCTCCTTGACCACAGGTGGTAATGACTCCCACTCATCAATTGCTGCCCTAAATGTGTCTATAAATTCCTCCTCATGCTCTTCACCTGCTATCACCTCCTCTGCTTCCTGTCTCACAAAGATAGGCCTAGTAGGCCTATTCGCTGTACGAGAAACAGTCCCATGGCCTCTCTGTGATCCTGCATCACTCCTGACATCTTCATGGTGTGGGGAATGTCTCCTCGGAGAACCCAATCTTGGCAGTGCTGCTGCCAACTGTTGTAATACCTGGTTATTCTGCCTTTGTCCTTCTCGTAGTTCTCTAAGAGCAATCAAAACCTCTGGATCATCTTGATCTCTCAGATGGTGAGGAATACGGGCCCTACCAATATCGTCACCCATGTCTTTCGGTGGTTGTTCTAGAATTTGAGTACCTTCAAGTAAAGCTTTACTGCGCGTGAAATACCCGTGTGGTCCCAACCCTTGTGGCTGCATAAGATCTGTCAAACCCTCAGGATGGCAGGATTTAGCTCTGATACCACTGTAATGTCCCTTACTTAGGGGCTCCTTTATCTGCACAATAAGCTCTGATACCACTGTGATGTCCCTTACTTAGGGGCTCCTTTATCTGCACAATAAGCTTTGATACCACTGTAATATCCCTTCGAATATCAAAACAAAAGCTCTGAATTGCTTATCTAAGTTTCTGCAAAATATCTTCAATTAGATAAATAAAACATAGTATAAGCTCTTATTTATTTGCTCATAAGCTTACAATAGAGATCCTCTGTCAGGTATACAAAAAATTATCGAAAGTACGGCCTGAATAGCCTGAATATTCTATAAACTGGAAAAGAATTCTGAATCTGGTTCGTCTCGGCCTGCCGTGTAAAATACACAGTCACCGACGCCGGTTATACTACCGTCGTCGGTCGATCTGCAGTCATTACTCTGCCGATGTCGGTGGTATGTCGACCGATGTCAGTCTCTGTAAGTATCTGTTCGCCGATGTCGGTACCTGTACTTCCTATTGATGCGTACAAATTTTCATGGATTTGTACGGAATTCGTACGACCGCTGATATAACACACCCTGTATGGCTGATCCTGATCTGTAGAATTATGGGCTGATACAAAAGATCTATATCTGGATAATTCTTGAATCAAAAACCCAAAAATAAAAAAAATACCTGTAAACCCTTGTGATAGCTTCTGAGTGAAGTTATCTCTCAAATACCTGTAATACTATGATAACTTTTGGGTGAAGTTATCTCTCAATTTGGCAATAGATCGGCTGATCTTTCACAACCTCTGAATCGCACACAATGAAGAGTTGACATTCTTCACTGCAATTGGAATCCTGGAACCCTTGGCTCAGTCTTCACAGAAGAATTTCTTAACAAGAATCAATATCAATAATAAGCATGGATACAAACTCTCTCCCATGAGAGATTCTTATACACCTCCAAAGGTGTGCTTGCTAAAATTAGATTCCCTTAAATTAGACTGGGGCTTCCTTAATTTAGAACTAGGGTCTTAAAATTAGACCAATTCTTAATTTAAAATGAGGATCCTAAAATTAGACCCAATAATAAATAATTAATAATTAATTATTAATTAATAATTAATAATTAATTAAAATTGGACCAAATAATTAATATTTGATTAAATCAATCAAATATTAATATCTCCTTTAATTCATGTCCTAAAGAGCCCAAACGAAAGCCAAGCCCAGCTCCATCAAGACCCTCTATCCACCTCATCAGCCTACGAGGGTCGCATAATAGGCTAATCATCTACTCTACACATGTCGACTAAAAAGGGGACATGACAATGAATATCTTAGGGGATTAGTCCCTTATCTAAATTTGGTTGTGTGCTTGTAAATCAATCACATTAACATTCAAGCTTAGATTTTTAACTCAACCTCACTACCAACCTATATTGTGCAGACTTATTAACCAGTTAATTGCTAGATTATTGAGTTTGATTAATATTAATTGTCAACCCAGGGTGTGTATGCTTTTCAAGGATGTTATCACTATATATGCATTATTGATTCATAGATTAATTTGTTTCACTAGTTACAGTATAATGAACTTATGTTGAATTCACTAAATAGTTATACTATGAAACTATTATAATAGAAATACAATAATATAAAAATAATTGACACTTATGAATCACACATTTATCACATTTTATAATAGATTTAATAATTAAATCAACTTACACAACATAATTAATCTAAAGAGGGTCAAGATCTTAACTACAATTCCTTCTGAGGGGGCCCTTCCTCATTCAGCACTGAGTTTCAATCTTTCTCCAAGAGACTTGTAAAAGCTTCTTACATAATCAACCTTCTCATTAATAAAATATGTAGTAATTAAATATTTCTAAAAAAGATTACAGTATTCATAATATAATTATTTATATAATTCTACTATGTTATTATCTATCCAACTCCTTATCTAATCTAGGTTATGCCATTAAATATAGAAAGTAGTTTATTAGCTATATCCAAAAACATTAAAATAGGGAAATTAAAAATACTTTAGGAACTAACCCTATCAACCTTTAGGTGGTTAGTAACTGAAGTTACTTATTTTAAGCCTAACTAGGTTAAGTACAATGTATACTATTTTATTGTTTTACATTTTTTTGTCTCGTTTCCATTATCCTTATCTTCCTTATTTTTGGAAACACATCAAAGATTAATTTTCATGTGGGGAGTCTTTAGAATAGTTATTTAAGATCCTCTTCAATAATCCACTCAGTTCCTAAAATAACTGGATGTGCCATTAAGATCTGATCACAATAGTAGTTATATTTTACGTAGTGGCCAAGGGCTACCTATAGGTGAAAGCCTGTAGTTGTTGTAGGTAACCTAAATTTACTATGAGCAACTTGTAGGTGGAATATAGTAATTAATATGGGTAACCTACAAGTGGAAACCAATAGTGGCTATGAGAACCTATAGGTGCTACAGACAACCTGTAGGTGGAAGCCAATACTTGTTGTAGGTAGCCTATATGTGGAATCCAATAGTTTTTATGGGTAGCCTGTAAGTGTTGTGTCCAAACAAGATTATTATAGCCTTATATTACCCTTCAAATTTTTGCTAAATAAAGTTACACAAGTATATTCTAATCAAAGAAAAATCATCATTAATTTATAACATATATATATATATATATATATATATATATATATATATATATATATATATATCAATGCACACATAAAATCATAAATTCATTCATTCATTTGCATGAGTCATAGATGGTTATGGGGATTTACATAGAAAAGGTATGGATGAGGCTATAAAATAAAAGAATTAGTGGCCTCATCATACCCCCCTACTTAACCTCTTACTCGACCTCAAGCAAGCCTTGACTACATTTTAAAACCATAGAATTTTTTAAAATCTATGGGCTCTGTACAGCCCATCCCTTCAAAGATATAAAAACCTTCACCATCATAAATGTTCTTCCATATATTATTCTCTACCTATCTATCATTTGGGACCTCCCCCTCCCAGTCAATAATTGGGAACCAAAATATAGGAGGTTAAAACATCAATCCCAACCATTTTATCCTTCTCCTCCTGAAAAGATTAATATACATGTATACCCTGTGTATGGCCTCCCTAAGGTTTTGGGGGTAATAAGGTTCCTTTATTTTCAAAGAAACAAAGGGTTCTACCCATACATGAGAATAAGAAATAAAAATTTGTTTTCTATCTCCTTTCATAAGACTCAAATAGTGATTATGAACATCTACTTGTTTCCTTATGACCCATGCTTGTGGAGTACTTGAGTTCATGAAGGAGATCCATTCTTATATTATAGCTTTTGGATTACCTAATTCACCCCTAATCATTAGGATAGCTAATTTTTATTTTTTTAATACTCTTTCACCTATTTCCTTCTTCCTATTTGATTAAGGACATATGAAGTAAATGTATTCAGTTGGACATCCCCCAAATATATATTTGGATTTAAATTTATATCATGGGGTATAGCATACTAGTGTATGTAAAACTCACTTAACTATGTTTGGAGATCAGGGTTAACATGTATATAAACTTCAAATAAAGATTTAGGGTCACAAACCATGTATGATTGATCATTATATATCCTATCATATCTAAATTTAAGCCATCTTTCTTCTAAGTATATAGCATACACCCTAGAAGGTGATCTACACTCCATTAACAATTCAAAGGTTTCGTGCATTTTAGTTATCTTTCCTTTCAAATAATTGATCCTTGTTTCAAAATTTTCCAAGATTTATTTTAAGTCATCTTGTTGCTTTCTTATTTCAACATATACCTTAAATCTTTGTACCAACTCTTTATGGTAATTTTTGTCATCACCAAATTTTTCTTTAATAAAAATCAGGAGGTCATCAATTTCTATTGGCATGGTAGCTGAAAGATTCACATCAATTACTTATTCTATTGTAGGTGTTTTTGTGGTGGGAAATGGAGGAGAAAATCTATTGTATAAAGGTACTAAATCCAAAACATTATCTTTTGTAGGTGCCTCTAAGGGTACATGAATGATAACTATGGGTAAGGTAGATGAAGTTACTATAGGTTCCTCTAAGGAAGTTGTCGCATGTTCCTCTAATAACCTTTCCTTTTTCATAGATGGTTATACAAATTCTACTACCCCAAAAAGTGTTTCTAGACCTCTCTTAACTTTCACCTTCATTATCTTGTTCATCATCCTATATATTTATTTCATAGCTTATTCCAAGGTTTAGAACTCTTGGTCATGAGTAACTATCTCTTGTTCTGCTTCTTCTTCCATAGTCTTTTTTTCAATCAATTATTATTCTTATATAGGTTGATCTATCATTCTTAGCTCTTCTTCTATGTACCTAATTTGTTTGAGGAGATCCATGTCTTCCTCAGTGAATCTGGATGGTTTAGGTGACTATACTTCTTCTTCCTTGATAAATTCCTCTTTGGTAGACCATTTTACAATCTCAAACCCATCAGAGGTCTTTCGAATCTTGGGCTCTTTCTTTTCCTTTTCATCCTCACTGATGTCTATGGGTGAGGAGGCTAGGCTTATTTTTTATTTCTTAATTCTTTGAGATCTCCTTGAAAGAGGTCTCCTTATTTTTTATATAGAGAGTTTCTTTTCTTCAATTTTCTTCTCTTTTTAGGAGGGGTGGCTATTGGAACCTATTCTTCCTGTGCAAAAATTGATGGAAGAACTTCCTCTTCCCCTAAAGGATCCATGGTGGAAGAATCAATCCTTGGTGAGGAGACCATTGAAATAGTGGGAAAAATAATATTTTTCTCAATTTGTGTGGGTGTATTTTCCTCCTCTATGTCAGAATGAGGTAAGACTGGTTTCCTTCTCTTTCTTCTGCTTTTAGCAATTTTAGATGAACCTTTAGTGGCTAAGGGCTATCCAGTAGCATTAGTGCCTATAGTACCTTATTGTGTAGTTTGTTGGGCCTACTCTTTAAGAAATTTCTCCTCATTATCTCCCTCTTCTTGCTAAGGCTCACCATTCCCTAAGGTTAGAAACTATTCCTAGCTGAGGTAAAGTCTAAAAGTGTTTATTCCATGTTTATTTATCAACCATATCAAGCATTGATGAGATAGGGTTTTCTCAACCCCCTTATGGTATTCTTTAGACATCCTTTTTAGAATGTTCCATATGTGATTTGGAACATTAATGCTCTTATCATGCCTTAAGTGGTTCAAAAATTTAAATTGGAGAGTATAAATTAGAGATTAACTTCCTTCATAGGTCATATATCTAATGATGTATGAGCTTACCTCCCTCCAGGTTGTAGGTAGGTTAAGTCTATCCACACCACCTTTCTTCAATATTAGTCTTTCATCTCCCTGATAGAATTTCTATTTGACTTCTTGACCATTGGGTTTATCTTGTTATTTTTCTCCTATAGTTGGCAACCCAATTGCCTAGCTTACTAGTTCTTCAATGATTAGAAATGCAATGCCATGTATAGTAGCACGTTATCCTGTAAAGGACCCTCAAAATTCCATAGCAAGGGGTTCTAATAAATTTTGTAATTTATAAAAATAAGTAGGCCATCAAACTCTATTGAAGATAGCTCAGTTGGCTAGGTCTCCTTGAAGTTGCATGTGATTTTTGGGTTTCCATATCACAACTAACCCTCCCGTTCTAGCTAGATTTAGCTTTCTGACAAACCTTTCAACCAATAGTTGTCAACACACTCAGTTTGGCTTCTAGAGTTCTACCTATAATAAAGTAGGTTTTTTTTAATAAGGGTGGTTTGTGTTTATAGGTTATAGGTTGCAATTAATGTCATGCTTCAACTTTGTTTGAATGGGTTATACTCACAAGTGAAAATAATAGAAGTGATTATTTTCCCTATTGATTATATAGGGTCATCATGGGCATTTAATCCTCACACATGGACTATCCTAGAGTGCATAGAATTAATTACCTATAGCATTTTCTCCCTATCACATGAGAGGTCACTCATCCCCAAGTGACATTGAATGAGTAAGATGGAAAGAGAGAGGATGGGGTCATGATGAGGGTATAAGTGTGAGTGGAGGCAAGACTTAATGAATGACTTGTTAATAATTAAATATGATTTTAAATATAATATATGTTATATTAAGAATAAAAATGTTTTTTTATGACTAAAATATATGGTGTACCTTTTTAATAGTTTTCTTAGGGTTGTGTAGAGGATTTACATGTGAGTGTTTGCATGCGAGTGGTTGTCAAAATGCAATGATTTCCTGATAGTTATAACTTGGCTAAAGTGGGATCCTTGAGTAATCATAAGATCATAGGATGTTATCTTTTCATGATGCACTTAGCAACTTGCATGTAATCATGATAGCCTACATGGAACTAGAGTAGAGGTCTTGTAGTTGGATGAGATATTATTGTCTTCCTACCATAAGGTGGTCACTATAGATCTTTGTGTTATCTAAGCTAAGTGTTGCATTAACATAGAAGAGGGTAGCTAAGGGTATTATTATTATGTGATCTTCCTCTACATGAGCTTGTTAATGATTTGTCTCTATGTTGTGTTACTCCCTATGGATTTTGTGCCTAGTGAAATTTTCCTTTAGCAACCATTAGGGTTTTTTAACTTGGGACCTATGCTCTCAAAAATCTTAGATCTCACTATGTGACAGAGTGAAATCATCTCCATGAAATGACTAGAAATTGAAAGTGGTTCATGTGTGTCCCTATAGCTATAAATTATGGTTTGTAACACTTCAAATGGAGTTTATAAGTGTATGCCTTTATTATGGCTCTTACCTTATTATTCAGGGGTATACCTGAGTAATGTTTTGACTTTTTTTTATTGAATCCTCCTTCACTCCTCCTCTAGCTTGTTTGGTGTCTTCTATGAATTATTCAAAATCCTATAGCTAAGGCCATAAATTAGAGTTTGTAAAGAACTAACTTATATGCACTTAGAGAGGCATTAGGATGTACTTTCAACAACCATAGGTGGTGCTCATAGAAACTAAAAAGTTTTTCCCAACTATGGGGAAGGTGCCCATAGTAGCTAAAGAATAGCCTATAGTAATTAAAGGAATACCTTTGTTGACAAAAGTGCATATATCAATGGTGAGGGAGGTGATTTCAGTAGCTATAGAATAGTTGTGGAAACTAAAATAAGATGAACAATTTTGTTCAAAATGATTGTTTACTTTTCATTTTTATTTTTACCCCTAAATAGCCAGTAAGTTGGTTTTTTATTTAGGCCTATTTTATAGTTCTAGGCAACCAGTAGGTTGGTTTTCTACCCAAAAACTTCTAATAATGCCCAAAAAGGGTTTTCATTGTTGGTTTGTTTGTTTTTTTACTATAACTACTACCTATAGTAGAATATTTATTTTGGGTCCTTACCAAGTCAACTATGAGGGTGACTAGTCAAGGACCAAGTGAAGGTCTCGATCTTCATGCTAGAAGAGGGTGAATATGCCCTCCCCTCCTCCATTTATGTGTTCATTGTTTCTCCTTTTATCTGGTGAGATATCATGTTGATCTATTACATCATTGTATCTATTTTGTAATTATGTGTGTATGTGTTTGATAAATTCCTCTTGAGTGATTGTCTTTTTATATAAATTTAGTCTATGGTCATTAACCAATTTATAGTTTGGAGTTGCACTGCTCCATTGTCATAAACATGCTCAATCTCAAATGAACCAAGCCATTTGGTATAGAATTTACCCTTATGATCCTTGTATTTTGAATCAAAAAGAAGGGCTCAATTTCTTGTATATAATTATCTGGTCTTATTTTACATATCATGCCATATAATATAATATTGGTATACAAGTTCTATGTTCTGTAATGCTATTATCTATATTCATTTAAGGCACTCATTTGCATAAGCTTATCTTTTTATGCTTCAAATATATCCATCCCAAGTTCTAGTGTTATCCATAAAGTCTTGTGCTCAAATTTAATTGGCAAGATAGGTTTCTTCCCATATACCAACTCATATGGGGTGAAGCCAATATAGATCTTCCACATGATTCTATAAGCCCAAACAGCTTTAGGAATTCTAGCCTCCCAATCCTTATGGGACATACTAACAATTTTGATCAAAATATTTTTTAACTCTATGTTGGTGACTTCCACCTATCCATTGGACTGTGGATGATATAGAGTTGATTTTTTATGCCTAATCTCATATTATTAGACCAAAATACTAATTAAACTAGTAGTGAATTGGGGTCCTTGATTAGTGACTATTTCTCATGGCACACAATATCTTGTGAATATTTCTTTATAGAGGAAGGCTGACACCTTCTCATCCTTGGTGTGTGTAAGAACCTTTACATCAACCCATTTAGTGACATAGTCATTACATATAAAGGATGTACTCTTTATTATTGGATTTTGGATCAAAAGGTCTTAAAAACTCTAGGCCCCATTTTTTAAATGGTTCAAATACTATTTGAGGTTACAAAGACATCTCATCTGAATGTGTGGGTCTCCCCATATGCTGACATTTGTCACAATGAGAAGTATACCTTATTGCATATATATGGAGTGAGGGCCAATAATATCCTATATTTAAGATTTTTACTATTGCATGTTTGGCTACAAAGTGCCCTATATAGGGTTCATCATGATAGGCTTTGAGCATATATATAACTTCATTTTCTCTGATACATCTTTTGATGCTGGAGTCAAGTCTAGTATAGAAAAAGAATCCAAACAGCCATGAATACCTACCACTTTTTTGAATCAAAGCTCTTTTTTTTAGAGAGGAAGTGTTTTAGAAGTAACCCTATTATAAATAATTAGTAATATCAACATACCAAGATGTGGTAATGGTGATGGAGAATAGGTGTTCATCTAAAAATGAGTCATCCACTATGATATTTTCTTGAGGAGATTATAGTCATGATAAGAAGTTAGCCATGACATTGTCCTTACCAGGCTCATCTATAATAGTTAAATCAAATTCTTGTAATAAAAGCAACCATTTTATCACTGCCTAAGATAACTGGTTTGTTCATAAAGTACCTAATGGCTACATGGTTTGTATGAACAAAGACTTGATACCTTGTTATGTAGTGATAGAACTTGTTGATAGCATAAACTACTGCCAAGAACTCTTTTTTAGTGACTATGTAATTTAATTTTGTTGCCTATAGGTTCTTGCTTACAAAATATATATCATAATTGAGTGCTTCATGTTTTGGGCCTAGCACAGCTCTTAAGGTAGTATCTAAAGTGTCTATGTGAATATAGAAAGGAAGCTTTCAATCATGACCACATAGAATAGGGGTGATATTTAATAATTCTTTCAATTGTTTGAAGGTTGTATCATAGGCAGGAGTCCATATGAAATCAACATCTTTAGTTAGGAGAGTGAAAAATGGTGTTGCTACTTTGCTAAAATTATTGATAATTCTCCTTTAGTAACTAGCTTGTCCTAGAAAACTCCTGACATCGTTTTGTTTCTAAGGACATGCAAGTTTTTTATGATGCTAATTTTTTTAGGGTCAACATTAATTCCTTCAGCAGATACATGGTGGCCTAAGATAATGCCTTCTATCATAAGCATATAGTATTTATTGTGACTTAAGGGAAAATGTTACTCTTAACAACATTAAAACACTTTCTTCAATTTCTTAAATCACTCATCAAATGTTTCTCCATAAATAGTGAAGTCATCCATATAGATTTCTACACATTCATTAGCCATATCTGTAAAGATACTCAAGACAACCCTCTAGAATGTTGTAAGAGCATTACATAGTCCAAAATGTAATACAACATAAGCATAAGTACCCTAGGGATAAGTGAAGGTGGTATTTTCTTGGTCCTCAAGATCAATTCTAATCTAGTTGTAACCACTGAAGCCATCTAGAAAGGTAAAATATTTCTTTTCTACTAATATGTCCAACACTTGATCAATGAAGGGTAGAGGAAAGTGATTTTTTATGGTTGCTATATTAAGTTCCCTATAATTTATGCATACATGCCTTTCTCCATTTTTATTTGATATAATTACCAATGGTGAAACCCATTCACTATCTAAGATGGGATATATAAATCTAATGGTTAGGAGTTTTTACAATTCCACTTTGACTATTTATCTAAGAGCTAGATTCATCCTACATTGTGGCTATCTAATTGGTCGACACTCTTCTTAATATATATGTGATGTGTGCATGTTTTTGGTTTGATTCCTTGAATATCCTCATAATCTCATGAAAAAATTTATTGGTTTGCATGCAACATGTTGATTAGACATTTTTCCTCATTTGACTCCAATTTGCTATTAATAAGAAATGTTTTACCTAGAGAGATTTTAATTTATCATGAGAGTGATTTCATTATTTTTATATTGATAATGAATATAGTTTACCTACATTTATAAGGTTTGGTGGAATATTTCTTGTATATATGCATCAGAATTATCTTATTCTTAGAGGCTATAAAATTGGCACTCAACACATTGCAGGTGGTTGAGATCTATAAAATGAGTTGGTAATTATTCTAAAGAACATTGGAGAGAATCATATATTCCTCTTAATCAACCAAGGTGCGTGCATGGTCTATGATGAATAAAATAATCCAAGGAGGCCAATTTGCCTCATCATCTTTAGCCCATAATGTATGCTTTGGTGCTAAGACTGATTGTGCTAGAGGATAGAGGACTAAATTTTTAGTGTGGTTACAATTGGAAATCAACATGTCACTTGATCTATAGTTGATGAAGGCATCAGTTCTATTAATCCAAGTCTTCCTAATATAAGAGGGTATCCATCCAAATTAGACATTGGTTATAGTACAATGAAATATGTAGGATACTATTAAGAATCTATAGTAATGACAAGATCTTCAATGACTCCTTTTGGTCTAGCTATAGACTTGTCAACCATTTACAACATTATAGATGTAGCACAAATATTATTCAACTAAAGTTTTTTCATGGTTTTAGTTATCATTACATTTATTTCAACCCCCAGGTCTATCAACATATTAGACAACTATCAGTCATGGATATGGACTATTACTACTAGGCATCCTAGATTAAATATTTTTATGGCAAGGTATTTCCTAGCATAAGGTCTACTAGCTAACCAATCACATGCACTGTATTGGGATCCTTTTTCTTCCTTTTAGGTTTACATATACATAGGTCTTTAACAACTTTGGAATAAATGGGAACATCTTTTATGACCTGAAAGAGAGAAATTTTAACACAAATATTATTGCACTATAAAATGTAATCAAATTTAGGCTCAATTACATGGTGCTGAAGGTTGAGATGTTATAAAAATGATGGGGTTATATTGTCAATAGATTTATTTGATAGTTTAGAGAGTTTTTATGGTGGTGAAGGTGGGTTGGCATGATATTCTAGAGTTTCTTGATCTGACTTTATTATTATAGATGGGGTTGGGGGTGGTAGAAATTTATTTTGAATGTAGGTTAATTTCATTGATGTTCACTATATATGTTAGGTATTGGATAGGTTCAGTATTAAATATTTGTTAAA
The DNA here is from genome assembly GCA_037957365.1 of Torreya grandis. Taxonomy (NCBI): domain Eukaryota; kingdom Viridiplantae; phylum Streptophyta; class Pinopsida; order Cupressales; family Taxaceae; genus Torreya; species Torreya grandis. The sequence continues at coordinate 503,759 of JARHVA010008211.1, forward strand.
CTAGATTATTTGTAAGGTTTTGTAAAAGTTAGGTAAGGAGTTGGTTAGGCTTGGGTGTAGCTAGTGTATTGGGTATAAGAATAAGAGGTTGTTATTGTTATTATGAAGGGAATCCTCCTTCATGGTTTCCCCAAGGCTGATTGGGTCTCCATGGCTGCTACCACTAGTTTGTGAAGAGTGGGCCTTGGAGTGGTTTCCAAGCTTATATCCAAGGTGGGGATACATTTTATGGATGCTGAAAAGAGGTGGTGGGGTAGCTTGTCTAAGGTGGCTATCATCTAGAATTAAGAGGTGGGACATTCATCCATGGATTAGTCTAATTGGGAGTAGTATTTTTAAATTGTGAATTAAAGGAGGTAGAATTTTCAAAAGGTATATTTTGTCCCATACCTAGATAAGATGGTCATTGAACCCATGGCTTTCTTTGTAAAACATAGAAAACTTGGTCTTCATCTCCTCCTACAATGTGTAGCTCTACTATTTTTAGTTCTTTAGCTATGATGTTAGCTACTTTAGCTCAAACCTCGTAACACTTACAATCTATTTTTTTCTTCTTACAATTTGAATAATAGATAGTTAAATATTGATCTAAAGTTTCTTGTTTTTTCCTTGAGTGTAGGCTATCTAGTTAGGTGTCCAAGTGACTAGTAATATTCTATTTCATGTCTTGTAATAGGTTATTAACTTCAAATTTTAATAGGCAACTTGTAGATTCTAGTGGAAGATTTTTACCCCTAACTTTGTTTATGGTAGACCTAGAATAATTCTTGCTCAACTCTTTGATGTCTGCAAATGGCAAGTGGGAGATATCTCCCTCACTCATTAGGTCCAAGGCTTCCAGACAATTGTCTTTGACTCCTTTTAAGAAGATGAGTTTTAGAGGATTTTCTCCTAGTGCACTTTGTTTGAATTTTTGTACACTAAAGATGAACCCTTCAACATAATCTTTTAGATATTCATCCCCTCCTTGAGTCATCTTGAAGATATCATTTCTTCTATAACTTCTTCCTCATCCATATTCTTGATACTTAGCTGAAATTTTCTTTTTCATGTTCTCCCAAGTGTGGATTGAATTACTATCTAGTCCCATGAACCAGCAAAGTATTTAGTCTTTGAGGGTGGCTAAAAAAAGTTTCAATTTATATACATCACACCTATAGTCATAGATTCTACAAAGGATATCAAATTTGAACAAAAATTTGTTTGGGTCTTTTGATAATGTAACTATAAAATAAGGCAAGGCTGAGAGTAGAATATTTTTCATTTGTGTTATGCCTATTGCATCTAGAATAGGAAATTCAAAAGTATCTATGTCTAGAGTCCTATTGTCATCCACAAAGTATTTTTCCCCATTCATGATGTCTTTTCTTATGATATGAATACCAAAGTTACTCAGGATCATATCTTCAAATTGGTATCAGTCCCTTCATCAGTACGATAGTAAACATTTATCTGTTGATCGATAGTATTTTTACCAGATGAGAAATTTGAATATTCTCTTGAGCTTTCTTTGATTTATTCAAGAAATCCTTGTTAGAATGTTGTTCTGATGTTACTTTTTAGAGCATCTAGTTCATGTATTTCTTCTCTTTTGTTTCTTCTTACCAACTCATCTAATACTTCCTCTACTTCAGTTTCCTTGTTCAAAGCCAATAGTATTTCTTCTGCAAGTTACCTTTTTTGGTCTGTAGTGTTTCCTTCTTCAAGAGTCCTCTGGTTTATGTTATATTTTTCAACAAGATTCTTAGTTATTATAGGTATTTGTGATTCTTTTTAGGTAGCAATTTGTGGCTTGTTTGGTAGGAATCTCCCTCAGTAATCTCTTTCTCTCTACATAAATGTTGTGCCACTCCTTTAGTTGTCTGATCCCTTCCTGCACAAGGTTAGTGTGTTTTTCATGTGTTCAGGGGGTTGTTCAAAATAAGAAAAAAAAATAAAATGCAAAAAAATAAAGGAGTGTGGAAATCAAAATGGCTGGAATTGAAATTTTACTTCTAGAAAGTAGTAAATTTATCTATTGAAAGTGGGAAAATTACTCTAAAAAGTAGGAAATGAAAGTAGAAAAATAAAAGGTACACTTTATAGAAAGTAAATCACTCTTACAATAAAGTAAATTCTAAAGAAATCCATTAAGTAAATCATAAGATTACAAAGAGGCCTTAAATGTTGTTCACCATCAACATCCAAAAACTTAGACATCTGGCATAAGACACCATAGTGCCCTCACTTGACTTGCCCTACTAGGTAGCATAGTGCATCAAAAATGTTGTGCACCATCAACATCCAAAAACTTAGACATATGGCATAAGACACAGTAGTGTCCTCAATCGACTTGCCCAGCTAGGTAGGACAGTGCATTAATCAATCTTAAAAAGCAATAATTGATCTAGAAAATAATAATTGACACCCTCCCCGATAATAGCACCAAAATGTTGTGTAGACTTATTACCTAGTTAATTGCCAAATTATTGAGTCTAATTAGCAGTAATTGTCAACCCAAGGTGCATATGTTTTTCAAGGATGTCAACACTATACATGCATTATTGATTCATAGATTAACTTGCTTCACTAGTTTCAGTATAATGAACTTATGTTGAATTCACCAAATAGTTATACTATGAAAATATTATAACATAAATATAAGAATACATAAATACTTCACACATGCATCACACTTTATAATCAAACTATTAATGAAATCAACTTATACAACACAATTAAACTAAAGAGGGTCAGGATCTTCACTGAAACTCCTTCTGAGGGGGCCCTTCCTCATTTAGAACTAATTTCTAATCCTTCTCTGAGAGACTTTCAAAATCTTCTTAAAAAATCAACCTTCTCATTACTCAGATATGTAGCAATTAAACATTGCTAAAAAAGATTAAAATGTTTAGAATACAATGACTTCTACAATTCTACTCTGTTATTATCTATCCAACTCCTAATCTAATCTAGGTTATACCATTAAATAAAGAAGGTAATTTATTATCTTTAACCAAAAACACTAAACTAGGAAAAGTACAAATAATTTAGTAACTGCCCCAATCAACCTTCAGGCAGTTAGTAACTAAAGTTACTTATTTTAGGCTTGATTGGGTTAAGAACAATGTATACTATTTTGTTGTTTTACTTCTTTTTGTCTCCTTTTCATTATCCTTGTCTTTCTCATCTTTGATAGCACATCCAAGATTCTTTGCATGTGGGGAGTCCATACAATAGTTATGGAGGATCATCTTCAATCATCCACTTAGTTCCTAATATAGCCGGATGTGCCCTTAAGATCTAATCACAATAATAGTTCTATTTTCTATAGTGGCTATGGGCTACCTATAGGTGAAAGCTTATAGTTATTGCATGGAACCTACATTTGTTATGGGTAACCTATAGGTGGAATTCCATAGTTGCCATGGGAAATATACAAGTGGAAACCAATAGTGGCTATGGGTAGCCTACAGGTGCTATGGGTAACCTTTAGGTGGAAGATAATAGTTGTTATGGGCAGCCTATAGGTAGAATCTAACAGTCATTGTGGGTATCTTGTAAGTGTTGTGCTTAAACAAGATTCCTACAGCCTTATATTACCCTCCAAATGTTTGTTAAATAAAGTTACACAAGTATAATCTAATTAAATAAAAAGCATCATATGTGTGTGTGTGTGTGTGTGTGTGTGTGTGTGTGTGTGTGTGTGTGTGTGTGTGTGTGTGTGTGTGTGTGTGTGTGTGTGTGTGTGTGTGTGTGTGTGTGTGTGTGTGTGTGTGTATATATATATATGTATATATATATATATATATATATATATATATATATATATATATATATATATGTATGTATATATATCAGTGCTCACACAAAGTCATAAATTCATTCATTCATTTGCATGAATCATAGATGGTTATGGGGATTTGCCTAGAAAAGGTATGGATGAGGCTATAAAATAAAGCAATTGGTGGCATCATCAACCTACATCTACCTTTTTCAACCTATTCCAATCTAACCCATTACATCTAATATATTACCTCTAACACTCATAAAAAACCTTTACTTGTATCCACACACATTTTCACATCATGATTCTCTCACACACAATTGCCCTATTCTGCACACCTTACACTCTGTTGTCCCCAAAAAAATATCACTCATTTTTGGGACAACATTTTAGCATGTTGATCTCAAAGAGCTTATTAATTATGATGCCATTCATTCAAAGGAGGGAAAGATCTACCTAGAATAGCAAGTTAATGATTTGGTGGAGTGGCCTTACGGTGGACAAATTACTTTCACTAAACAGGTACATTCATGAGAATGTAAAGTGGTTATCACATGTGTCTGCAAATAGGTGATTTCCATTTCAAGTAGAAAACAATTGGTTCCATTGTTCAGTCATTAGTGTTTGGGTGCTGCTGGAATATTGTTTGTTCTAAAAAATGAAAGGTGAACCGCAGAAACAAGAACCTAAAAATTGTGAAGACTGGAAGGCAAAACAAGATGAATGGAAGATTCTTCAGAAAGGGAAGGTGGTGAGTTATATGGAGTGGTTGCATGGATCTAAACCCCACATAACAATGGCATTCTTCAAAAATTGGGTCAATGATAGAGTAACTCTCCATGGTGTCACGGTGAAGCTCACTAAGGAATTCATTGCTAAGGTCATAGGGCTTCCAATGGAGGGTATAAAATTCTCTAAGCAGACCAGTATTTATAATGAGGCATATAGTAAATTTTTGAAGATGGATGCTGAGGAGCAGTAGTTGGAAAAGAGCAGAGATTTTTTTGACTTGGAGCAGATAAAAGGAATCTGGATAGATGCTTTATGTTGCATCCATGAGTATTTTATCCTTGATGGTAGAAGCAAAAGAGTCCATAAATTTCATTTTGTCTTTCTTAATCATTTTAGGCACAAAGTCAGAATTTCCTTCCCTTTCTATTTGCATTTCTCACTGCTTCAAAGTTTGTTTACCCATAGAAAAAAGGAGTCTCACCCTATATTGCATGAAGGACTGATTCTAATTATAGAGGGTTTAAGCAAAAACAATGCCATAGTTTCAAATCCTTATTCTGACAAAAATAAGGATTCACAGAGTAAGAAGAATGAAAATGTAAAGGGGAAAGAAAAAGTTAAACCTAAACCCTCCAATTTTAAAAAACAAATTGTTGATGAGGAAACTAAGTGGGAAAGTATAGAAAGTTCTAAGGAGAGTATGGAGGAAGAGGAAGGGATGGATAGTGGGGAATCTAGCTCTAATCTGGAAGGTAAAGATAAAAGTGAGAATGAAAAAGAAGGGGATACAACAGAGGAAAAAATAGAACAGAAAAACTCTGATCATGAGGATAATTAGCAAGTGTTGGGGGGAAGTGAAAAAGAAATGAATATTTTATTTGAGGATCCAGGTTCAAAAATAGAGAAGGAATATATAGTTCAAGATGCTAATTATGTAGTAGAGATTAGAGAACAAGAAAAGGATGATCCTGTCCACAATGAAAACCCTGTTAATACTGAAGAACAAAAAAAATGGAAAGGGAGGATCAAACTGAAAAGGATGAATTCAATCAAAAATAGAACACAGAAGATATTAGTGATGTTTGGAAGAGCGACAGTAGGCATCCCTTCATGAATTCAGCCAAATGCAAAGCAGATTCTATTCTTCAAGTTGATTTGTGGATGTATAAGGAAATAATGGGCCTTAAGAAGAGAATGGAAATAATGGAACATAAACAAGAAGTTGATCAAAAAAAAATCAATAATCTAGATATGTAGATGAGAGATATTCCTATCAAACTTAAAGATTATGAGAATAATCTCAGAAGGCTCATTAAGGAAAGTAGAATGAAGATGGAGGAGATTACTTCTAGCATATGTGCTACTGCAGCAAACATTGGAAAATGAGCTAATGAGGAAATAAAATCCTTGGAGGGGCCAAGTAAGAGGACCAGACAAAGCTCGAGGAAGAAAGTTATGAAAGAGGTTGCTACTTTGGCTGCAATATCCATACAAGACACTGCTGTGATTGGAAAGGAGGCGGTGAAGATGATCCTGGAATTAGAAGACTAGGGGCTTTTTGTTCATATTATTCTGGTCCCTTTTGTTGGATGTTATCTGGTTCTTTGATTTCTAAACTTATTTGAGTTTTCAAGTCTCAGTAAAACTTGGTGTCTTTCTTTTTTATGGCCTTGATTTGTGGTTTTAGGTCCCTGTAAAACCTGATTTTGATACTATTTTGCAGTAGGCTTTAGGTTTGTTTTTCCTGTGGGACGTTTTTTGTTATATCCTTCTTCCTTTGTTTTAGGGTTTTGGGGACCCTTCAAAACCTATTTTTACCTTAATCTAAAAAAAACATTTGACATATTTTGGTCCTACAGACCAAAATTATCTCTTCCCTTTTCAAAATTTGTCTTGGGTATTCAAATTCCTCATTTTTTAAGCTTCTCAAAAATCTACAGATTCGGTAGGCTTAAATCTATAGACTCTACAGGCTTAAATCTATGGACTCTATAGGCTTGAATCTAGGAACTCAGTATGAAGAGAAAATCTATGGACTCTACAGGCCAAGTTCAAAGGACTTCACAGGTTGATTTCTATAGACTTTTTTTCTACGGACTCTGCAAGTAGGTTCATTTTTACAGGGTCAAAGGCTTCTATAGGCAGGTTCAACCAAAAGAATTAGTTTCTAACACTTGGTCATTTTTGGGGTTGGTTCAATGCCTTGGTTCAACCAAAAATCTCCATCGACAAGCATCTAAGCAAAGAAGGATTGAACCGTTGAACCACTTTGGTTCAAAGGTTCAATGAGTTTAAAGTTCAATCAGTTTAATGCTTTTGGTTTAATCAGTTCATCTACTTTTTTTCAATATTTTGGTTCATCCTTTGGTTCAATCAAATGGTTTGTCAATCAGTTCAAGGCTTTGTTTGAACTATTGAACCAAAGCTTGGTTCAATGAATTGGTTCAACATCTTTTGGTTCAATGGTTGGTTCAAACAAATGGTTTAACAACTTAGTTCATCTACTTGGTTTAAAGGCTTGATTCATTCAATTGAACCATCAGCTTGAACCATTTTGGTTTAAAGCTTGGTTCATCAGCTTGGTTCAACCAAGCGGTTCATTGCCTTGGTTAAATGCCTTGGTTCAACAGAGTGGTTCAACAGCTTGGTTCAAAGGAGCAATCCAATGTAAAAGTTCAAAGAGCCTCTTGAAGGACAAGTGCCCTTGCGGAGGGCACTTGGTCGACAAAAACACCCTTCAAAAGGGTCATTTTTGAAGAAGGTCGTAAAGGTAAATTCCTTCAAAAAATTTGTTTAAGGTAGATAGTCATAATTCTTTTAGACTTTTGTCTGAAGGAATTCCTTCAGACAAAAATTTTGAAAGAATTCAAGAACCAGCTACGGGCAGAAAGCCCGAAGAAATAACCAAGGCAAAAGTGATAGGAACATTTTCCTCAGACTTTTTGTTCATAGGAAATTTTTGTGGAGTTTTTGTCCACAATAATTTGTCTAGGGAAAATGCCTATAGGAAACCCACAAAAGGTCACCAAAGGATAGGTGCCCTTGCAGGGGACTCCCAGCTACCGAATAAAAAGGACACTTCCCCGAAGCCGAAGGGTCACCTTCCCTTTGGGAAGATGTAAAACAAGAAGCCTGAAGGCCATTCAAAGACCACCCAAAAGGGTAGATTCTTTTTAGGAAAGTGCTAAATAGAAAATCTGAAGAAGGACCAAGGTGTGACACACCCAAAGACGTCAAATTCAACATAGTGAACTCTCTGTTGAAAACATAGTGATAGGCGCGTGAACGTCAATTTTAAATCTCATAAAATAGTTGTTGATCCTTTGAATCTACAGACCCAAATGCATTCACAGACTTTAAGGCCAAGACCAATAGAAAGTGAGGAAGGAACAAAATAGCAAATTGAATCTAGGACCTAATTCAATTAACCAAAAAAGGAGGAACAATGAAGGTAGGATCAGATCACCAGGTGGACATTGAAAGTTGCAAACTTTCAACAGTGTGACTTGTTTCTCTGCATTGATAAAATCAAATGGGTAAATGCCCCTAAGTTCTAGCCTATCTTCTTAACATATTCCAATGCAACATAATGTGTTAATATTCTTGAGTCCTTCTTGAAGAGGTTATATAAGGGACTCTCTTCTATTGTAAAATGATCTCTCTTTTTTGACAATCAGAATGAAACTCTGCCCAAATTGAAAGGCACTTCTGAGATTTTGAGCTTAGTTTGTTGATCATATTTTGTTACTGGAATAAAAAAGTAAGTGACTTTTCAGACTTTGTGCTGTGATATCTTTTTTTTTGAAGAAACTATTCTTATGTCTTTTTCCTTGATGTATTTTCTGTTCCTTTAATTCAACAAGCAAGACTAGTGAAATTAGTTAGAAAGGTGTCCTGAAGAATCAATTGTGGAGAGAATTTGTGCCCCCATAATTGCCTTTTAGTTTGTTTTCTTTTCATTTCTATGTAAAGGAATTTGGGAAGACTTTGTGCCCTCATTGTTCTTCGTATCTTACTCTTGAGCAATTCAGGTAAAGACTTTGTGTTGCATCTCGATTTGCTAGTTATTACATCTTTTGCTACATTTTGCTATTACTACCTGGAATATTCTTGTGGCTTGTTGAATAGTAATTTTGAAATAAGAGGAGTGCTTTCTATCATTTTCCTTGAGTTTATCTTATGATTTGCATGCATCATCTCTGAAGAAAGAGAGATGGATGGTTTGTCCTACCCTTGAGTATTATTTTCTGTTAACATATATATATATATATATATATATATATATATATATATATATATATATAACATACCTACATGGAACCTCCCATTGATGAGAGGAGAGATCAGTGTCCTTCTGATATGGTAAACCTACACATTTGGATGACTAATCTTATTACTTTGGCTGATCAGACCTATTTTGTTTATCAGTATGTTGATTGACAAAATATTCAACTAACAGTTTTTGGCGACTCTGCTGGGGATATAAATAATTTTGTGCAATTTAGAACCTCAAATTTCAAATTAAAACATCACCTATATTATACCCATTATCATTATAACCCTTATCCATTATAGACTCTGGTAACTTCATTTCATGTCTTACCCATTATCCATATATAGCCTTACCATCTTCCTCCACCTCTGTTATTTTATCTGGTCTGCAAAAACTAGAGTCATTGGGAAAGAGTACGTAGTTTAAAGCCTCAAGCTGTAAACTGAAGCAAGGTCAATTCTTTTCCATTTTTTTTCATAATCTGATAGATTCAAGGTATACACGAAGCCAAAGGGCTAAAAGTATTGTTGAGCCTATATTTGAGTTGGTACAACAAAGTGATTTTGATCTATTTCCTTCACCATCTCATCTCCAATGAACCAAGAGCTTTCCTCTCGCTAAAGTCAGATCTCCATTGCCAAACAAAGTATCTACTTCTGCTATTGATAAAGCTTTGCCAATAATTACCCCTCTAATATTTATTATCCCTCCTTTTCATAATCCTACAATGGCAGTTCAAGGCCCCTGGGGTAATGCTTTTGGTCCTCTCAATCTTACTCCACCTCTACATGAGCTTCCACGTAGTTCAAAGAAGAATTTGCTTAAATTCTATGGTGATGGGAAAGTTCATCTTGATGAGCACATTGTAGCCTTTAGCATATCTTGTGGAGTAATTAGAGTAGAATTTGAAGATGTAGCAGTCAGGGTTTTTATGGAGACATTACAAGGTGCTACTGCAGATTGGTTTTATTATTTACAGGCTCAGTCAGTAACTAATTGGAATACTCTTAAGGATAAGTTTGAAGCTAGATTCAAACCTACAAAAGATGCACATGCACTTCTGGCTCAACTTACATAGATGAAGAAAGAGCCTCATGAACTAATGAGGGACTTCATAGCCAAATTTGACAAACTAAGAAATAGAATTCCTATAATAGCTCAACCTACAGCTGAGAATCTCAAATGTTTTTCATTAATTCTCAGTTACCTAAAGTAATTTTTCTCTTGAGACATGATGGTCAAATAGATCTTATTGCAGCTCAACTTTTGGCCACTAAGGTAGAAGATGATCTCATCTTAGTAGGGAAAATAAGAAGAGATCTAAACAAAAATAGACCATCATCTTTTGAATATGCATCTACATGCACCACTAATCCTATGGTGCAAAAGCTGGCACATGAAGTGCTAGCCTTGAAAAAACAAATGGCACAAGGAATGTCTTTTACTCCTTCATATAGAGATATGCCAAGAAGGACATTCCCAAATCAGTCATATCAGGGAAATGCTACCAGGAATTAAGCAATAGAATCACCTTCCTCCCCCATAAGGGAAACTTGCCCTTGAAGCTCCTCCAACCAACTCAGCAATTGGATATTTGGAAATAGAACATGTTTTCTCTTTACAACCTGAGTTTGAGCAAGAAAATGATGTTGATCTCTTCATAGAGGATCAAGAAGAATCAGCTAGTGACTCCCACATTTGTTTTCTAAACTACTAGGATGAACCCAAAAGCAAAGGAGAAGCTATTAATGGATCATATGTAGTGTTTACTAGGTCTAAGAACTAATCAATCCAGCAAGTTGATAAAGGTAAGATAGAGGAGCAACCTCAACCAGAAATTACAATTGCTAAGCATGGAACCACTATGCCTTTTCAGTCAAAGGATCCAGTGATCACCCAAAAGGTAAATACATCAATTTCACCTTCACCTTCTACTTCAATGTTGCAAACCATTCCACCTCCCATCTCTCCTAAAACTCAAAAAGTTGAAGTACCTTTCTCTGTACCTAGCTCAATTTATCCATTTGACATAATCAATCATGTTAAAAAGATAAAAATACAAATTTCTAAATTTGAATATTTGCAAGCTAATCTTAATCAATTGGATAGATTGGTCCAATGTGTCAAGAACCAAACTATCCCTGCAAGACAAGAGGTTAAGAAAATAATTTTTAATTTTCCAAAGAACATGCCCACTCCAAATAATTTTGTCTTTACTCCTTCAGCTGCTCCTGGGAAAATAGAACCTTTCTATGTTTCCTTATTAATAAATGGTTATTAGCTCAACAATTACATCATTGATTTTGGGGCATCTGACAATGTCATGCCTATTAAAGTAGCTATGTCTCTGGGTCTCACATTGACCAAGACATTTGGGATATGTTTCTCCATGGAGAACAAGTAAGGACCATTGTTGGGGCAAATCAAAGATGCCCAATTTGCATTTGTAGCTTTTTCAGACAAGAGAATTAGGATGACTGTCTTGGTGGCTGATGTTCTAACATCCTATGGCATTTTGCTTTGATGAAATTTTTTCAAGGACATGGGAGAAGAACTAAGCATGGACCTATCTAAAGCAAAGATCCCTATCCAAGGCATAATTAAGAGATTTCTCCCTAAAAAAGAGGCAAAATATGTGGTCACCCAAACATCATCTCCTATAGCACAAATTCTATTTGAGTCTTCAGGCAGGGGTAATTATTTCTTTACCATAGAGGATGTTCATGTTTTTACAAATGAAAGTCCTGTAGTTGAAAATCCAAGAATTGATCTAAATAAGACTTTAGGAGAATTGGTAGGGCACAGTACAAGTAAGGAAGGATCTTCCATCTCTAATGAAGAGAAATCTGATAGGAGATCAGCTTTTGATGATAACAGCAATTCTTCCACCAATGAAGGAGCTAGGATTGTGTTGATATCTCGTCAAGGAGATATTCTTACTTCATGCAATTTGCAAGTCAGCAACACCAACAACACAGCTGGATGCAAATCTCTATTGCCCAAATTCAATATTGCTCAAGATGAAGAAATCAAACTCTTTCACATCAAAAGAGATGCTAAGCTGATAGTTTGTCAGGAGTTTGATGTAGACAATCCAATCATATGCTAGACTAAACTAGAAGAACAATCAATTATGGTAATGGACCATGTTGCTACAAATCAAAATTAGGCAAAGGAACCCTTTGCCAAGAAAGTAAGGAGTTATGGCTTTCAAATTGAATACCACGTCCTACCTTGGAACAAGAAGAAGAAAAGGCCAAGAGGAAGACACAAAAAATGGGTTTCCTGGTGGAGAGCTCCATTTGCCCATCATCATTTCTGGGGACAAAATGTCTTCTTGCTAGTTTACCAAGATGGCACACTATTTTCACTATCTTTTAAGAAGAAACATCTGAAATACTTCAATTCTTGAAGTATCAGATCATTGCATATATATATATATATATATATATGTATGTATATTTATATAGTTTTTAATTCTATTTTGTTTTGTTTGTTTTCATTTTGATGCCTTTCATTTCTAGGTAGCATGACTTTGTAACCCAATGGTACACATGAAGACACTAGAGATAATGGATTCTACTCCCTTCAATTCTTTTTGCAATTGACAGAAGTTTCCCAATTGGAGCCAGCTGTTGTCCCCCAAAAAATATCACTCATTTTTGGGACAACATTTGAACTATTTTGGTCCTACAGACCAAAATTATGTCTTCCCTTTTCAAAATTTGTCCTAGGTATTCAAATTCCTCATTTTTCAAGATTCTTAGAAATCTATAGACTCTACAGGCTTAAATCTACAGACTCTGTAGGCTTAAATCTATAGACTCTACAGGCTTGAATCTACGAACTTAGCAGGAAGAGAAAATCTACAGACTCTACAAGTCAAGTTCAAAGGACTTCACAAGTTGATTTCTATAGACGTGTTTTCTATGGACTCTATAGGTAGGTTCATTTTCTAACACTTGGTCATTTTCAGGGTTGGTTCAGTGCCTTGGTTCAATCAAAAATCTCCATTGGCAAGCATCTAAGCAAAGAAAGCTTGAACCATTGAACTGTTGAACCACTTTGGTTCAAAGGTTCAATGAGTTTAATGCTTTCAATTCAATCAATTTATCTGATTTGTTTCAACATTTTGGTTCATCCTTTGGTTCAATCAAATGGTTCGTTAATTAGTTCAAGGCTTTGTTTGAACCGTTAAACCAAAGCTTGGTTTAACAAATTAGTTCAACATCTTTTGGTTCAACAGTTGGTTCAAACAAATGGTTCAATGACTTAGTTCATCTACTTGGTTCAAAGGCTCAAATCATTCAATCAAACCATCGACTTAAACCATTTTGGTTTAAAGCTTGGTTCATTGGCTTGGTTCAACGTTTGGTTCAACCAAGCAGTTCATTGCCTTGGTTTAATGCCTTGGTTCAACAGAGTGGTTCAATAGCTTGGTTCAAAGGAGCAATCCAATGTAAAAGTTCAAAGATCCTCCTGAAGGAAAAGTGCCCTTACGGAGGGCACTTGGTCGACAAAAACACCCTTCGAAAGGGTCATTTTTTAAGAAGGCCACAAAGGTAAATTCCTTCAAAAATTTTGTTTAGGGCAGACAATCATGATTCTTTCAAACTTTTGTCTGAAGGAATTCCTTTGGACAAAAAGTTTGAAAGAATTCAAGAAGTAGCTGCGAGTAAAAATCCCAAAGAAATAACCAAGGCAAAAGTGATAGGAACATTTTCCACAAACTTTTTGTTCATGGGAAATTTCCACGAACTTTTTGTCTGCGAGAATTTATATAGGGAAAATGCCTACAGGAAACTTGTGAAAGGCCACCGAAGGGCAGGTGCCCTTGCAGGGGACTCCTAACTATTGAATAAAAAGGACACTTCCCCAAAGCCAAAGGGTCACCTTCCCTTCGAGAAGATGTAAAACAAGAAGCCTGAAGGCCATTCAAAGACCGCCCAAAAGGGTAGATTCTTTATGGGAAAGTGCCAAACAAAAAAGCTAAAGCAGGACCAAGGGGTGACGCACCCAAAGATGTCAAATTCAACATAGTGAACTAGCCGTTGAAAACATAGTGATGAGTGCATGAACATCAATTTTAAAGCTCATAAAATAGTCGTTGATCCTTTGAATCTATAGACTCGAATGCATTCACAGACTTCAAGGCTAAGACTAGAAAAAAGCAAGGAAGGAATAGAACAACAAATTTAATCCAAGACCCGATTCAATTAACCAAAAAAGGAGGAATGATGAAGGTAGGATCAGATCACCGGGTGGACATTGAAAGTTAAAAACTTTCAATAGTGTGACTTGTTTCTATGCATTGATAAAATCAAATAAATTCCCCTAAGTTCCAGCCTATCTTCTTAACAGATTCCAATGCAACATAATGTGTTACTGTTCTCAAGTCCTTCTTGAAGAGGTTATATAAGGGACTCTCTTCTATTGTAAAATGATCTCTCTTTTTTGACAATTAGAATGAAACTTTTCCCAAATTGAAAATCACTTCTGAGACATTGAGCTCAGTTTGTTGATCATATTTTGTTACTGGAATAAGAAAGCAAGTGACTTTTCAGACTTTGTGCTATGATATCTTTATTTTTGAGGAAACTATTCTTATGTCTTTTTTCTTGATGTATTTTTTGTTCCTTTAATTCAACAAGCAGGATTAGTGAAATTAGTCAAAAAGGTGTCCTAAAGATTCAATTTTGGAAAGACTTTGTGCCCCCATAATTGCCTTTCAGTGTGTTTTCTTTTCATTTCTGTGTAAATGACTTTGGGAAGACTTTGTGCCCTCATTGTTCTTCGTATCTCACTCTTGAGAAATTTAGGTGAAGACTTTGTGCTACATCTCGATTCACTGGTTATCACATCTTTTGCTACATTTTGCTATTACTACCTAAATTATTCTTGTGGCTTACTAAATAGTACTTTTGAAAGAAGAGGAGTGCTTTCTGTCATTTTCCTTGAGTTTCTCCTGTGATCTGCATGCATCATCTCTAAAGAAAGAGAGATGGATGGTTTGTCCTACCCTTGAGTATTATTTTCTATTAACATATATATATATATAGCATACCTACAGGGAACCTCCCCTTGATGAGAGGAGAGATTAGTGTCCTTCTGATGTGGTAAACCTACATATTTGGATGACTAATCTTCCTACTTTGGTTGATCAGACCTATTTTGTTTATCAGTACACTGATCGACAAAATATTCAACCAACACACTCCAACTATTAAAACCCAACACTAACACATTATTTTCAACACCTAACATTTCTCCCACCTAACTCGACACACTAACCCTTTTTAACATCTCATCTTATCAAACCTACATCCAACCTTTTTAAACCACTTGACACATCTCTTAAAACCTTTAAAAACTTTAAAAAGCTTTAAAAACTTTTAACACTTTCTAACACCTAAACACCTTTCAAAATAACTTACTAACTTTAAAATTTTCCCAAATTTAACAAACCCTTTAACTAATTTCAAAGCTTTAGCATTTAATGTTTTACAAACTTTCAAACACTTTAACAATACTTTACAAACTTTTAAAACCTTAGAAACTTTAACCAAATTACAATCTTTTCTATCAATTTTTAACTACTCAATTCGTAAACCTTTGACCACCAATAGTTCATTAAACCATTGATGGTCCCTTAGGATCCTTTTACCCCCATGTTTGACCATTGATGATCAGGTCAAACTACTGATGATCATTGTGTGTGACCATTGTGTTGGGTGAATATTTTGTCACTAGCTAACTGATGAACAAAATAGTTCATTTCAACCATAGCAAGGGAGATTGGTCAGCTAGATGTGTAGGTTTACCACATCAAAAAGAGACAAATCTCTCCTCTCATTAAGGGGAGGTTCCCTATAAATATGAGGAGCTATATGTGTGTGTGTGTGTGTGTGTGTGTGTGTGTGTGTGTGTGTGTGTGTGTGTGTGTGTGTGTGTGTAAAAAATAACACTCAGAGGTAGGAAAACACCATCCATCTCTCTTCTTTCAGAGATGATGTTCACAAATAGATGAGAAATCTAGGTGAAAACACTAAAGACACTTCTCTTCTTTCAGAAGTGGTCTTACAGCAAACAACCAGAGTTCTTTCTAGTAGGTAACAAGTAACGGTAACAAGGGGCATAGTAACCAGCATAAAAAGGTGTAGCACAAATTTTCCACCTTGACTACCCAAGAGTGAAATACGAAGGATAATGGGGGCACAAATTCATCCCAAGATCCTTTACACATAAATAAATTGAAAACATACACACTAAAGACAATTATGGCAGCACAAAGTATTCACACAGTTGGCTTCAGGACACCTCCTTGATTACTTCCACTAATTCTACTTATTTCATTCAATGGACAAGAATGCCTTTAAGAAACAAACATAAGAACAATTTCCTAAATGACACAAGCTATTACAGCACAAAGTCTAAAAGTAACCTGCTTTCTCATTCAAACAAAGAAATATGATTAACAATCTGAGCTCAAAGTCTCAGTGATCACCTCTCAATTTTGGTAGAGTTTTGCTTCTATAACAAAAAGATCCCCTGGCATAAAATAGGAGATTACAATATATATTAGCCAATAAAGGCTTGGCACTTTGTTTTATGGAACAGCCCATGTTGCATTCAATGCCTTGAATGCATTTTTAGTTTTGTCAAGGGGCCATGCTAGAACAGGGCATCTACCTTAATTGTGGCATGTTGATTCATCTCAAATGTCTTCTCCTAGGCTTGGTTCATTTGGTCTATCTCTAGATATGTGCACAGTTGTTCCCTCACTTTTATTCCAAGGGAGAAAAATAGGCCACACCTTTTAATGCTTGAGAGCTCAGTTGTCTACTTGGTGGACTATTACACCTACTAGAAATAACTCTTACATAGATATTTTTGGTCTTTCCCTCTTTCCTATTGCAATTTGAGCTCTCAAGCTATCTTTTCCCTTTTTGTTAGCTCTTTTGGCTTCCTCTTCAGCTAGTCACTGAGTTTGTTTTCAGGTTTTGTGCCACATTTGAAAATTAATAGATATTTCATTACCCTAAATTTGACATCCACGAGGACATCATTGGTCGCTAGTCTCTTGAACCATTTTGAACCATGAACCTTTAAACCTTTAAAAGTTCCTTGGTTCAGTGGTTCAAAAGTTTAGAAGGCCTTTTTGGCTCCTTGGTTCCATCACTTCTTTGCTCGTCGGTTGAACCATCTCTTTGAACTGGTCTCTGGAATCTTCCACTTCTTTCTTTTGCTCAGAGCTTTCATTGAACCATCAATCCCAGTGAACCTTTAAACTATTTTGGTTCAAGGTTCAATAGTTCATCCTCTTTATTAGAAGCCTTCATTTTCTCTAAGTCTTTTGAAGCTTTGAAATTCCTTCAGGTGGCCTTCTTCTTCAAATCATGTGGAATCCATAGAACCAAGCCTACAGAGTCTATAGAAACTAGCCTATATAGTCCATAGAAATAATCCTACAAAGTCCATAAAAACAAGCCTACAAAGTCTATAGAAACCAGCCTACAGAGTCTATAGAAACCAGCCTACAGAGTCTGTAGAAACTAGGCCTGCAGAGTCCATAGAAATAGGGCTACAGAGTCCGTAGAAATAGGCTTGTAGAGTTCATACAAATAGGATTATGACTTTATATCTTTGGAACCTCAAAAAGGGAAGGTGTCCCTTTGGGCCTTGAGAGAGGTCCATTTCCTGGTTGTCGAGAGCCCCCCGCAACGCTACCTACCCTTCAGGGTCCTTCAGGCGGCCTTCTTCTTTGAATTCCTTCAAAAAAATGTTTGAAAGAATTCCTTCAGACATTTTATCTGAAGGAAATATTTCCTTTTCCTTAGCCACTTTTTGTTGGGCTTTTAATCATTCCTTCAGACAAAATGTCTAAAATAATTCCTTCGAACATTTTGTCCAAAGGTTTTCCCTTGTAAAATTTCACTACAGAAAATCTTTCTAAAAGATATCTATTTTTTCCCTTCTGTTCACTACCCTCCACAAGGGCACTTGCCTTTTGTTCATTTCCCTCCACAAGGTCACTTGCCCTTTGGGCTTTGGGGGACTCCTTTGAACCATTTGATTTAACTGACCGATTGAGCCAACTTTGGTTCAATGGTTTAATCTTTTGTTTGACTCATTCAATTGACCACTTGAACCAACTGCTTTGAACCATTTGTTTAAACTTTGATTGAACTCATTAAACCTTGAACCTTTGAAACATTTTGGTTCAAGGTTTAATGGTTCAATGGGTTAAATATTTATTCTTTTTTTTAAGTATTTTTGAAGCTGTTTAACATGCTGAAGTGGTTGAACTTTGAACTTTTGCCTTAAGCACTTAACTCTTTAAGCTTACCGATGTCATTGAACCTTTAAACCTATTGAACCTTTAAACCTTTGGAAGTGGGGTTTAATGGTTTAATGGTTCAATGGTTCATTCCATTTGTTTGAATCCTATCGATGGACCTTTTGGTTGAATCGAGGTGTTGAACCAACCTTGAAATTGCCTAAGTGTTGGGAACTTGTTCCTTTGTGAGAGCTTGCCTGTTGAAGTTGTTCAACCTATTGAAACTACAAGTCCCTTAGATATTAAAGATTAAATAATGAAGAATTTGAATACTCAAAACAATTTTTGAGAAGGAAAGAGAGAATTTTGGCCTATAGGACCAAAATAGTTCATATGTTGTCACAAAAATGAGTGACAGATTTTGGAAACAACAGCTGGCTCCAGTTGATGAACTTCCTTCAATTGAAATTTTAAAATAGCTAAGGGGAGTAGAAACCAGAATCTCCAGTGCCTTTAAGTATGCCATTGGGCTACGAATTCATGCTACCCAAAAAATAAAGGCACCAAAAATGAAAATAAAAAGCACAAAACAAAACTAAAGACTATACAAATATACATGTGTATAGATGATCTTATCTGATACTTCAAGAATTAAAGTGCTTTAAATGTTGCCCATTATGAGGTAGAGAAAAGGGCATGCCATCTTGATACTTCAATAGGAAACTATTTTCACCATTGAGCTCATGGATAGTAAATGGGCCTCTCCATAGGGAATCAAACTTTCCATGTATTCCCTTTGGTTCTCTTATCTTGTCCCATAACAAGACTTGATCTCTAATCTAGAAATCATGGTTTTTTACTTTCTAGTCAAAGATATTTTTCACCAAAATTTAATGTGTAGCAATTTGGTCCATGACCATAGTTCATTGTTCATCCAGCTCATTCAAGCACATGATCTTTTTATCAATGGAGCTTTCATATATCTGATCATTGACCGCCTTTGCCAATTTTAGTGCTGGCAATTCTAGGGTGATTGGTATCTCTACATTAGACCATACAGAAGTTAGAAAGGTGACATACCTATTACCCTTTTGGGTGTAATGTTTTCTACCCATAAAGCATCAACCAATGCTTTATGTCATGTTTGTTGGTTGTCATCCACCATCTTCCTAATGATGGTCACCATGTTCTTATTGCTTGATTTAGCTTGGTCATTCCCTTATGGAAAATAATTAGAGGAATGGGAGAGGGTAATCCTATAGTACAAATAGAACTGAGTGATCTCATGAGAAGAGAAATATGCTGCATTATCTATCACAATTTTGATTGGGACCACAAACCTAGAAATGGTGTTTTTCTTAAGGAAATCGCATACCACTTCTGAAGTAGCATGCTTGGTTGGAACTACTTCCACCCATTTGGTGAAGTAATCTATGGCTGTGAGGACATAATCATGTCCAGCACTTGAAGATGGGTTTATAGCACCAATGAAATTGATTCCCCATTGTTGAAATGGATCTTCTATTACCATTGGCTTGAGAGGTAGAGCAGCTAACTTGGGTCTTCCAATGAACTGTTGGCACAGTTCACACCTTCGTACCCATTTGTATGCATCTTGAAACAAAGTAGGCCTGTAATACCTGGCTCATAAAATCTTATAGGTAGTCACAGGAGCAAAAAAATGTCTTCCATAGGCCAGAGTATGGAAGGACTTTAAAAGTTGGCTTTGTTGTTCTTTATCCACGTAGTGAAGGAACACTCCATTAAGGCTCCTCTTATATAGGTTGTTGTCCCAGAGGACAAAATTGGTAGCTTTCAATTTAACAGTCCTCCTTTCTTTACAAAACAGGTGAGCAAGACACTCACCATAGGTAAATAAATGAGCAATATTTGAATACCACTCATTCATGGTGGAGACAAAGAGGACTATTGGCATGTCTTTCACTTCTATTTCTTCATGCCCTACTTCTTCGGGTCTATTGTCAGTGATCAATTGGCAGAGGCCCCTTCCTCATACAAGCTTTGTTAGTTTGATAACTAGATCAAACTCCTAAATTTTGAAAATCTAATTACCTCTTTTGATTCCAAACTCCTATTGAGTTAATATGGATTTAATTGTGGTATTAGGAACTAGGGCAGTAACATGTGAATTCAAGATGTAAAAGTGGAAATGTTTCACTACCTTTACCACTACATGAGCATGTTTCTCCATATTTGAATATTTTAGTTCATGAGCTTTAAGAGCATAGCTCATGAAGGATATGGGAGATTCCACACCTTCTTTGTTCTATTGAACCAGAATTGTTGAAAGTGTGTGCTCAGAAGCATAACTATATATGGTGAAATCCTTGGTATAATCTGGACAAACTAGAATTGGAGCATGGTCAATGGTTGTCTTAATGTCTCAAAATGTCACTTTGCCTTCTTCAGTCTAGTAGAAAGTGGCCTTTCCCTTCATCATAATTACAATATGATGAGTCTTCTCTATGAACTCGGGGATGAACCTTCATAAAAAATTCACTTTTTTGAAGAAAGAGTGAATTGCAGTCTTACTTGTGGGTAGGGTAAGCTCCTAGATGGATTTGACTCTCTCTGAGTCAATCTCTATGCCTTCTTAGGATACAATGTGTCTAATAAGTTTGCCTTCTATTACTCTAAAAATAGACTTCTTGGGATTTAGAGAAATGTGATTCTGACAGCAACGTTTCAGCACTTGTTACAAATGGCACACATGATCAGGGCAATGCTTAGAAAAGATGATTAATTCATCAAAGTATACCATAATGAACGTACCCATTTCATCTTTGAAATCAAGGTCCACTACTTTCTAGAAAGTGGTGCCAACATTTATCAGGCCAAATGGCATTTTTTGATATGCAAAGGTACCCCAAGGTGTGGTAAAGGCAATCTTATGTTGGTCTGCTTCACTAACTTCAACTTGATTGTATCCAAAAAAGCCATCTAACATTGATAACATCTCTGAACTAGTCACTGTTTGAAGAACTTGATCCATGATGGGCAGAGGATTGTTATCTTTTAAGGATGACTGATTCAAATTTCTAAAATCCACATAGAGGCAAATTTTGCCATTCTTTTTCCTCATAGGGACTATGTTAGCAATCCATGTAGAATGATGGATTGGTAAAATTATCTTAGCATTCAACATTTTCTATATTTCAAATAGAATAGTACCTGATATCTTTGGATTGTACTACCTAGATTTCTACTTGTAAGGCACTAAATCACTCTTGAGAGGAATTTCATCACAAATTTCTTCAAGGCTGAGTGACTTCAGATAATCATAGGAGTACACTAAAACATCTATGTACTGGCAAAGTAAAGCAGTGAACTTGAACTTCTCTTCCTGAGTGCAGCACTTCCCAATGTTCACCATCTTGAGATTTTCCTTGGTACCCAGATTTATTTGATCAAACTCTTGAGAGGAGTTTGAATCCATTTGTTGTTATTTGATGAACCTGTCGTGCTTGTCAAACAACTTTTCAAGGGAAACCAATCCTTTGCAAATTTTATTCCCTTTTAGCTATAGGAATTCTTCACCTACATCTGAACTTGATTCAGGGGCTAGTTTACTGCCTTCAAAATGAAGTTGTTTAAAGCTGCCTTTTTGTTCGAAGAAGGCAATGATTTGGTTGTTGCCATTGAACACTTGCCAATGATTGGCATTGTCAAGCACACTTGGTCAAAATACCAGTTCGATAGTGTACTTGTCTACTTTAAAATTTGGGTGAGGAACTAAGAGAGTTGTAGAGATAGCTAATGCATCAGCTTGATCATTGAATTCCCTAGGCACTGTAGAGATACTATAAGCATCAAAGCTTTTAATTTGATCCTAAACTAGAATGTGGTAATGACACAATCTCTCATTTTTGGTTTGGTACAAGCTCTTGACCTAGAAAACTACCAGCTCAGCATCTCCTTTGGCATGAAGGAGCTTAACACCCTTATCTTGAGTGGCCTTCAATCTAAGTAGCAGTGATTCATATTTAGTAGTATTATAAGTATTACTAAACTGTAACTTGTATGAAGAAGGAAAAATATCTCCTTGAGGAGATATCAACACAATCTCAGCGCTTGAACTAGTAGAGGAACAACTTTCATCAAATTCTAGAATCTAGACATCATCAGAAACTAATTTTTCCTTAGATTTCTCTTTGTGTGGAGGGGAAGACTCTTTTACACTTTTACTGCATTCTACCAATCCTTCTGTTGTTCCATCTGAAACAATTTTCAGATTGTCATTTTTTAAAGTTTCATCAGCTAAGATAGGAGCATCTTTTGTAGTTAGGAATTAATTACCTATGCCTAAAGACTCAAACATAATTTGAGCTTTAGGGACTGATGTTTTAGTGACAACATAATTTGCTTCCTTCTTAGGGAGCAGCCTCTGCATAACACCTTTGACTAGGATCCTTGCTTCAAATAGGTCCATGCTCAACTCTCCACCAACATCCTTACAAAAATTTCACTCAAGAAGAATCTCGTACAAGACTAGGACGTCAGCCACCAAGACTGTCATCTTGATTCTCTTGTCTGTGAATGCCACAAATGCAAATTGGGCATCCTTGATTTGTCCCAAAAGTGGCACTTGTTTGTTCTCCATGGAGAAACATCTCCCAAATGTCTTGGTCAGTGTGAGACCAAGGGATTTAACTACTTTGGTAGGCATGACATTGTCAAATGCACCTGAGTCTATGATAAAATTCTTCAACTGGTGTCAATTTATCAAAAGGGAGACATAAAATGGTTCTGTCTTCTCAGGAGCAGTAGGAGGAGTAATAACAAGATTGTTTTGGGTGGACATGTTCCTTGGGGGATCATGAGTTACCTTTCTAACATCTTGTCTTGTAGGGATGTTTTGGTTCTTCACACATTAAACCAACTTATCCAACTACTCAGGGTTGGATTGTAGGAATTTAAATTTAGACATTTAAATTTTAGTTTTCTTAGCATGGTTAACTATGTCAAATGTCTGAAATGAATTATGAACAGGGGAAGGGAGTTTGTCCTTCTAGTTTTTAAGAGGGGGAGGATTTATCTGTGAAATTGAAGTTGAAGGTGAAGGTATACTTGAAATACTTACTTTTTTATCAATCACCAGGTCCTTTGCTTGAAAAGGTAGAGTGGTTCCTCATTTGGAAATTGAAATTACAAGTTGAGATTGCTCTTCTATTTTTTTTATTAGCTTGCTGGGCTAACTAGTTCTTGGACTGGGTAAAAATAGTGTATGATCCATCAACTACTTTACCTTCACTTCTGGGTTCATCTTGGTAATTTAGGAAACCAATGTTGGAGTCACCAGCTAATTCTTCTTCTCCCTATGTGAAGAGATTAGTGTCATCTTTTGGGTTCAACTCAAGCTGGAAGGATAAATCTAATTCTACTTCAAGATATCCAACTACTAAATTGGTTAGAGATGTTTCAATGGCTTATTTCCCCTGAGGGGGAGGAAGATGATTTGGCTTCCCTTGATTCTTAGCAGCATTGCCTTAGTATGATTGATTGGGGTATGTCATCCTTGGTATATCTCTATACAAAAGGGTAGATGACATCCCTTCTACCATTTGCTTTCTAAGAGAAAGTAACTCATTTGCCAACTTTTACACCATTGGATCAATGGTGCCTATAGATGGATATTCAAAAGATGAAGAAGATTTACCTCTATTAGGATCTCTCTTTATATTTCCTACCAAGATAAGTCATCTTCCACCTTAGTGGCCAAATCTTGAGTAGCAGCAAGGTCTATGTGGCCAACACATCTCAGCAAAAAACTCACTTTAGGTAGATGTGAGTTGATGAAGAAACATCTAAAGTTCTTAGGTATTGGCTGAGCAATTGTAGAAATTTTATTCCTCAGCTTGTCAAATTTGGCAATGAAGTCCCTCATAGGTTCATGAGGTTCTTTCTTCATCTGTGTGAGCTGGGCCAGCAGGGCATGTGCATCTTCTATAGGCTTGAACCTTTCTTTGAACTTAGCTTTGAGAGTGTTCCAGTCAGTCATAATTTGGGCCTGTAAATGATAGAATTAGTCTGCAGCAGCACCTTGTAATGTTTTCATAAATAGCCTGACTACTACGTACTCATACTCCATGCCTATCACACTGCAAGTTATGTTTAAAGCTATAATGTGTTCACCAGGATGAACTCTCCCATCACCAAATAATTTAGAGAAATTCTTCCTTAAAATATGTGGTAGCTCATGTCGAGCTGGAGTTAAATTGAGTGGGCCAAAAGAGTTACTCTAGGGGCCTTGAACTGCCATGATTTGATTATGAAAAGTAAAGATAACAAATCTGGGTGAAGTATATATATGCAAAGCTCTGCTAATAGCAAAAAAGAAAGCTCGACCTTGTAGTGGTGACCTAGTGTTGATAGAAGAAAGACTCCTAGCTTGTTGAACTTAAAGTTGTGGAGGAAACAAATCAAAATTACCCTGCCACACTAACTCAAAAATAGGGTCAACAACACCTTGGGCTCTCTGGGTTCTAGTATAGCATAGAGTTTCTAGATTGTAGAATACAAAAGGGAAAATAATTGGACCTACTTCATCTTGAAGATTGAGGCTTCAAACTGCTTGTTCTTCCCCAGTGGAGTCGCCAAAAAACTATTGGCATGAAGCTGGCAGAAAGTATAAAAAGAAGTGAAATGTTTGATTCCTAGTGGCTCTAGTTTCACAGCCCAAATTATATAATGGAAATGGATAAGGCTATAATGATAATGGATAAGACATAAGTGATGCTTCAATCTGAAGCTTGAGGCTTCAAATTACACAAAATTGATGTGTCCCCAGTGGAGTCACCAAAAAACTATTGGCATGAAGCTGGCAGTGTTCTCTCATACTTCACGTTGTTCCCCAGTGATATGAAATGCTTCAATTTGAAAATATAGTAGAAACAGACTGGAAATGCTCATCATTTCTAGGTAGAGTCACCAAAAAACTATTGGGTGAATAGTTTTTCACCAGCTAACTGATGAACAAAATAGGTCATTTCAACCACAGCAAGGGAGATTGGTCAGCCAGATGTGCAGGTTTACCACATCAAAAGAAGACAAATCTCTCCTCTCATCAAGGGGAGGTTCCCTATAAATATGAGGAGCTATATATATATATATATATATATATATATATATATGTAGAAAATAACACTTAGAGGTAGGACAACACCATCCATCTCTCTTCTTTCAAAGATGATGTTCACAAATAGAGGAGAAATCTAGGTGAAAACATTGAAGGCACTTCTCTTCTTTCAGAAGTGGTCTTACAGCAAACAGCTAGAGTTCTTTCTGGTAGGTAATAAGTAACTGATAACAGGGGGCATAGTAACTAGTAGAAAAAGGTGTAGCACAAAGTCTCCACCTCAACTACCCAAGAGTGAAATACGAAGGATAATGGGGGCACAAAGTCATCCCAAGATCCTTTACATAGAAATAAACTAAATACATACACACTAAAGACAATTATGGCAGCACAAAGTCTTCACACAGTTGGCTTTAGGACACCTCCTTAATTACTTCCACTAATTCTACTGATTTTATTCAATGGACAAGAATGCCTTCAGGAAACAGACATAAGAATAATTTCCTAAATGACAAGCTATTATAGCACAAAGTCTAAAAGTAACTTGGTTTCTCATTCAAATAAAGAAATATGATTAACAATCTGAGCTCAAAGTCTCAGTGATCACCTCTCAATTTTGGTAGATTTTTTATTCTATATCAAAAAGATCTCTTGGCATAAAATAGGAGATTACAATATATAGTAGCCAACAAAGGCTTGGCACTTTGTTTCATGGAACATACCATGCTGCATTCAATTCCTTGAATGCAATTTTAGTTTTTTTAAGGGGCCATGCTAGAATAGGGCATCTACCTTAACTGTGACATGTCGATTCATCTCAAATGTCTTCTCCTGGGACTGGGTCATCTGGTCTATCTCCAAATATGTATGCAGTTGTCCCCTCACTTTTATTCTAAGGGAAAAAAATAGGCTGCACCTTTTAATGCTTGTGAGCTTAGATGTCTACTTGGTGGACTATTCCACCTACTAGAAATAACTCCTACATAGATATTTCTAGTATTTCCCTCTTTCCTATTGCAATTTGAGCTCTTGGGCTATCTTTTCCCTATTTTTTGGCTCTTTCAGCTCCCTCTTCAGCTGGTTGTTGAGTTTGTTTTTAGGTTCTATGCCACATTTGAAAATCAATGGATATTTCATTACCCTAAATTTGACATCCATAGGGACATCATTGGTCTCTGTTTGCTTGAACCATTTTGAACCATGAACCTTTAAACTTTTGAAAGTTCCTTGGTTCAATGGTTCAACGGTTCAGGAGGCCTTCTTGGCTCCTTGGTTCTGTCACTTCTTTTCTCATCAGTTGAACCATCTCTTTGAACTGGTCTCTAGAGTCTTCCACTTTCCTTTGCTTTGAGCTTTCATTAAATTTTCAAACCCATTGAACCTTTGAACCATTTTGGTTCAAGGTTCAATAGTTCATCCTCTTTCTTAGAAGCCTTTATTTTCTCTAAGTTTTTCGAAGCTTTGAAATTCCTTCAGGTGGCCTTCTTCTTCAAATCATGCAGAGTCCATAGAACCAAGCCTGCAGAGTCTATATAGACCAGCCTATAGAGTCCATAAAAACAAGCCTATAGATTTCGTAGAAACAAGCCTACAAAGTCTGTAAAAACTAGCTTGTAGAGTCTATAGAAACTAGCCTACAGAGTCTGTAGAAACTAGGCCTACAGAGTCTATAGAAATAGGCCTACAGAGTCCATAGAAATAGGCCTACATAGTCCATAGAAATAGGCTTACAGCTTTATATCTTTGGAACCTTCGAAAGGGAAGGTATCCCTTTGGGCCTTGAGAGAGGTCCATTTCTTGGTCACCGAGAGCCCCCTCGCAAGGGTACCTACCCTTTGGAGTCCTTCAAGTGGCCTTCTTCTTTGAATTCCTTCAGACAAAATGTCCGAAGGAATTCCTTCGGACATTTTGTCTGAAGAAAATCTTTCCTTTACCTTAGCCACTTTCTGTCAGGCTTTTGATCATTCCTTCAGACAAAATGTCCAAAGGAATTCCTTTGAACATTTTTTCTGAAGGTTTTCCCTTGTAAAATTTTGCCACATAAAATCTTTTCAAAATATATCTTTTTGCTCCCTTTTGTTCAGTGCCCTCCGCAAGGGCACTTGCCTTTTGTTCATTTCCCTCTATAACGGCACTTTACCTTTGGGCTTTGGGGGACTCCTTTGAAACATTTGATTGAACTAACCAATTAAATCAACTTTGGTTCAACGGTTCAATAGTTCAATCTTTTATTTGACTCATTCAATTGACCGCTTGAACCAATTGCTTTGAACCATTCGTTTGAACTTTGATTGAACTCGTTGAACCTTGAAACTTTAAACCATTTTTGTCCAACGTTCAATGATTTAATGGGTTAAATCTTTCTTCTTTTCTCTAAGTCTTTTTGAAGCTGTTGAACTTGCTGAAGCGATTGAACTTTAAACTTTTGCTGAAGTGCTTAACTCTTTAAGCTTGCTGATGTCATTGAAACCTTTGAACCTTGTTAAACCTAAAAACATTTAGAAGTGGGGTTCAATGGTTTAATGGTTCAATGGTTTCATTCCATTTGTTTTAAGCCTACCAACAGACCTTTTGGTTGAATAGAGGTGTTGAACCAACCTTGAAATTGCCTAAGTGTTAGGAACTTGTTCTTTCTGTGAGAGCTCACCCTATTGAAGTTGTTGAACCTGTTGAACCTATGAGTCCCTTAGTAGTTCAAGCTTGAATAATGAAGAATTTGAATACTCAGAACAATTTTTTAGAAGGGAAGAGAGAATTTTGGCCTATAGGACCAAAATAATTCATATGTTGTCCCAAAAATGAGTGACATAATTTGGGAACAACACATTGGACATGAAACCCTTGACCATTTCCCACCTACAATCCTCAAAAAAAACCTCCATCCCAAATTTTAACTACATATCACCCTCCTACAACCCATTTCCAAATCGAAACACCCTTCCAATCAAAATTTCACCCCTCAACTTACCTAATTTCAAAAAAAAGCCCTAAAACTATGGCATCATGGCCCAAAACATTCACAAAACCACATTTAACTTAGTCAAACCTTATCAATATAACTTCAAACACAAATTACTTCAACTACCTATCAAATTCAAAACTCCCATACCTCATTCCATGATTATTGATGAGGTTAAATCTCACATTCATCTACTTGATTATGTATTCATCCAATCTTCATCTCAATAAACACTCAATCAACCTCAAACACACATGATCAAACCCACTCACAACACTCCACCTCAGCAAAATCAAACATAAAACATCACAACTCACAAACACACTAGTGAAAAAATCACCAAAGTCAAAAGTGACAATGACTTTTCCTTTTTACTTTTTATGTTCTATATTTTTTAGGGTTCTTCCCTCACCATCGACAATTAGGGTGACCATTGATGGTCAACCCTAGGAACCCATGACTGTCAATGGTTAGGATTCCCAAAATTTTAAACTTTTTAGCACCCCACCCTACTGCTAACTTTTGGAGATTACCTAATCATCACCCAAATAACCACTTTTACTTTTGGATATTGCCCTTTTTTAACTACCCATTTGACCATATCTACCATGATGTTGGTCATTTTTTGACCTGAACTATTTGCCTTTTTGTGATAACCCTGCTTAGTCCTTTTGACTACACTAACCAACCTTAGCATGTTGAACTTTTGAAATTCACACTACCTCATGCATGACTAGACCATTTTTTTTTCAAGGTATTATTTCCTACCTTAGATACCTACAAAAAACATTGAACCTATCTAGATGGCTTGATAGGAATGACTCGATCATCTATGGCCAACATTGTGGACTAGTTACCACCTGTCATACATCCCTCTAAATTAACCTTATTTTTACCAACATTGGCAACTTAATTCTTTGTATGATCTTGAATATCATACTTAGTCACATTTTATGTGTGTATTTACATTTTAAATGCCTAACCCATTTTGTCACCCACTTTGTGACTCACACATCTACAACTTATCAAAACCTGACCCAATTTAATTTTCACTTCATCAATCCTAGTTTGTGGGGGAACACCTCATCCTATAATCAATATAATTAGACCTTTACTAGAAATCCATTTTTTTTATGCAGCTTATTAATTCAAATTTGATAATAATAAATGGGTAAAATGTAGATACTCAAAAATTACACACGATAGTTTTAGATGTCAAAATGCATTGGACTCCTACCTGACCCTAAAGCTAGTTGACCACCTAGCTAACTAAATTCACTTTACTAACTTAAACCTTTTAACACCCCTTTAATCAACACCCCTTTTTAAACCTATCTTCACTCATTTTTATTTAGGCACACAATCACTGATGGTTAGGCTAACCATCGATGATTAGGTTGACCATCAATGGTCTGGGTCCTCTAAACCTTCCTAAAAGGTTTCACTATCTATGTACAAGATAAACATGGCATAATTTATTATGTCCACCTTATGCAATGTCAACCAACTACAAATCATAATAAATAGAAACTTTATCCTCCTATCTAATTATCAAATTCATCCTATTTAATTAGCAACTTCATTTTATAAAATGAGAAGTGTAGGAAAGGAAAAAGGATCCATGTCCAGGTTATCAAATATTCTTGCACATAGGTATACAACCTTTCTTCTACAATCAATTAATAGTAATGAAGATCCAAACCTCTATCTAAGTTGCTCTCAAGGCCAAAGTACTATCACTTCAGTGAAATTGCTCCAACCTTCCATCATCATCTATCTAAGTAAACTATAGGTATCTCATACTTATTCCTTTATTTTATTTCATTTCTAAGCTCCCTTCCCTAACTAGACCTATCTACATCTTATTTTCCATCCCTTAGATCCTTAACAAGCCTCTATTTGACCCACTACCTATTTTTAAACCTCTTTATAAAAAAAAGTAGACATACATAGGCAACCATCGATATTTAGCACAACCACTGACAATCACCTCAACCATTAATGCTCACCCAACCATCGATGGTCAGCCCAACCACTGATGGTTCACCCCACACCACCAATAGTCACTTTGGGAAAAAATAAAAGTTATTTTCAGCTCTTTAACCTTAACCAAAAATTATTTTCTTTATTCTTGCTTGTTTATAAATCCTTCCTTGATTTTTTGAACCTAACCCCAACTATTTTTAGCATGAGTATTGACTCACTTTTGTTATATTTAGTCATTTTATTTGAACAAGCATTTTAATTTCTTCTTCGTGCATGCATTTATTTCATGTTATTGAATACAATTATTTTTTTAACTATATCAACTTAATTGTTATCAACAATGGATTGATAGCCTCTTAGA